>DWAJ01000901.1:0-26806 GCA_018238005.1 Eurema mandarina
CGGGGCGCGTGATCGTCGGGTGCGCGAGCGTTGATTGGTTGTCCCAGTCGTGTTGTCTTTCTCGCACCAATACGTCAATTACGAGCGCGATTCTACCGATGCGCAGCTATTCTCGTCCAGCGCTAAATATAAATGACGCGAACTATACATAGTAGACGAGTAACTCACGTATTAAAGAACTAATTAATTATAGTAGGTACATATGTATAGATTTAAATCGATTAAAATCCCCCGTGTTCAACTGATACTCTTGTTTACTTCTGCTACCCCGGTAAAATCTTTAAATATCTACTCATAAAATCAGTATCAACGTTGAAGCTCGATAACTTCATGCTATAGACATGTAATGTCATTAAACGATAATTACCGATACAAATTGTCTGTTACATAAAGCAACGGGAAAATAATTGCTAATATTTGAAAGTTTCTTGTAATTAATGTTATACAAAACGTATTTGTCGCGTGCCTTTATTTTTGCGACTTTATTAAACAAGTTTTCTTAATTGAATACAGATACATAATATTTAAAGTAATTGAATATTTATTTATATTGAGTTGAATATTTTCTTGCTCTATGGCCATTTAGATATCTATAATTAATGTAATCGGTTTGCAATAATTAATAGTATAATAAGTATTTACTTTTATGTTTATTGTTTTGTATTTATAGTGTATATAAACAATGGCATTATAATTACAAAAACAGCTTTAGGAAGCGATATAAACATACCCCAAATATCACTCGTATAAGACATCAACGCGCACTTTATTTTAAGCCATAAAAATATGTCAAATTTGATACAATTTTACGATCGTAATTGTAATTTATTCGACGAGGCGTCACTGAAATATTTGTATTACGAAATACAAATCGGATAAGTGTCGCGACCGCGAGTGTAAACAATTATACGTATACAATTTATTTGAAAGAATTTATAGCTTTTCATCGGTTTCCGCGTGAGTCAGCCAGCCAGTATTATTAGCGGGCTATTCCCGGCTTTAAACGTACGCTCTCACTTATTCTGATTCAAGTCAAATATAAATAATCGTTATAATATTATCTTACAGTATTCCTGGTTATTTTAATAATAATTGTATAACGAAAATGATTACTAGTAAGTAGTTATACCTATAAAAATACATTTAACTATCGGTAGTTATTATAACCATAGTCTTACAACCATTAAGTTCTAAATAAACTGTATAAACAAGGCGTAACAATAATATTATATCTCATCCATACTACGCAAAAGAAATACTCGCTTATAAACTAGTATTGAAAACTTCGTAATTCAATTTTTAGGTCACGCTTTTGAAGCCTATCTCAATTACATCACACAGCTACTAGTCATCACGCTGTCTGTCCAGTTACTCGTCACGAAGTTGATAAAAGTTATTTCTAATCGATAATATTGCGTTAAGAGCTACGGCAAACTTATTATTCATTAAATTATTTTTATTCTTATTGATTGAGCATTAATTACATCACCCAGATTTATTTAAAAAAAATAGAAAAAGTCATGCAAAGAAGGGTTAAATCGATTAAAATCCCATCCCAGAATAATCAAATCTGTATTGCAGGAAAAAGATTTTACTTAACATTTCAAGGTTGTTACTTGCACTATTTGGCAAACTTTTTTTTCATAAGACAAATTGCCGCATTTCAATAGATCACATACAAAACGTTCCGTCCGATTAACACATTACCTACATACATTGTAACCAAGTCTCGTAAAAATTTATCTGATAAACCCAAATCGAAATCTGTACTGTAGTTTTTAAAGAACTAGCATTGGCTTTTTACATAGGTATTGCGGGATAAGATATATATAGTTCGAGGTTCTTAGTTCCTTAAATGCTGACCCTAAGAACATAAACATTTAAATGGCTTAAAGACTGTTCAAGTTAATGATAAATTAGGCTTCATACCATGTATGCACGTGTAAAGGATTGGCTATTAAGTCTGATCGTTTCCTTTGAGCTTAAACGAATGCTGTTAATTATTTACTATATATCTCCTCTGTAGTACAATCGATTCATTAGTAATTTTCAAAATACTGGGAACACCAATTCCTTTCATATATAATCTGTCAAATATTTTCTCCCAAGAATGTAGTTGTTAAATTATATTATTTTTCGTTTATTTTATTAATATATTTGTTGCAGCACACTTGGCATGGCTCATGTGGCGGGCATGTGCAAGCCGGACCGCAGTTGCTCCGTCAACGAAGACAACGGCATCGCCCTCGCTCACACCATCACGCATGAGTTGGGACATAAGTGAGTTTGTATTGAGTGAATTTACTTTATTATAATACCCGGAACGCAGTTGCCCCGTCAGTGAAGACTACAGCATCGCGCATGAATTGAAACATTAGTGAGTTTTTATGAGTGACCATGTTTTATAGAATCCTAGCTAAAACAGTCGTACCGCATTTGTCCTATCAGTGAAGACGCCATCGCGCATGAGTTGGGACTTGAGTGAGTTTTTATGAGTGATCACGTTTTATAGAATGCTAATTATACCTAACAGTCGTACCGCAGTTGCCCTTTCAGTCACTCAGTGTATACGGCATCGCGCATGAGTTGGAACATGAGTGAGGTTTTTTGAGTGCCAGGTTTTTTAGATATAATATTCGGACCGCAGTTGCTACGTCAACGAAGACAATGATATCGCTCTCGATCACAACGTCACCTATGAGTAGGGACATAAATACACCTTCAAGCATGGCACATAAGCTACTATTTAGTCAAATTTCCTACAACGCTCGTAACGCACTACGTTTAAAACGTCTTGATAAATGACAACAAGGAGGTTTTCCGTAAAGCAACCATAGCTGATAAGAACAGGAAAAACATTTTTTACAACGACGTTATAAATGTTACCGCGATTATTTTTATTCATAATATGCATATTTATTGCAATCTTATAAATCATAAGAGCTATATTAACCTAAAGGTTAGATAAGAGTAAGAAATTAAATATTTATTGGTCTTTTAATGCATACGTTTATATATCTCAAGCGCCGATAAGGGGTATTGGGTGCATTTCCCCCCGGCCCCCTTAACGCTGACTTATCTAATTAAACTCAAGCAATGAAAAAGGTCACGGAGATATATAAAATTATTAAAATAGAACGGAAATACCGAATAATAACGCAGGAGATTGCGTTTGATTTATACGACCATTTAAAATGAGGATAAGTATCACAGACAATTCTAGGAAATATCTGTGGGACTTGAAATATTAAATATAATTTTAATGGATTTTCCATTCGTATTTCTGTGTCGTATTAATTATAGACATCCTCTTGTTAGTTGACTGAAACAAAATGATTTAATTTGTGAATTGACGAGTAAAGTTAACATAATATTATGCTTCTAAATGAAAAACCAGTTTATAGAAAAAATATAAATAGCTAGTTATATACTTATTAAAAATTTTTATTTTTGGAATACAAATTGTAATTTTTTTAGATAAAATTGTAGCATAGGTAATAACTTACTACGTGAACTCCCGCCGATCTCGTTATCCTAGTATCCTAGTAATATCGACTATATAGTTTTTTCAACACTGGTGGTACGTATACTTGGTATACGTTGGTTGTTATTTATACTTCATACAGCATATTACTAATTATTTCGTATGCTCGGATACGTACGGACGTATTGCAATATTATATAGGTAATAAACGTGTTTTAACAATAAACTTCAAAGCTTTAGCATTTTGATTATCATAAACATAAATGTTATATCGATTGGAACGTACGGGATCCAAGAAAACGTTATAGTTAGTAATAAATTGTACCTTTATGTTCTAGTAAATCGTGCTAGATTTATTTGACTACCGTTTTCAAACCCTCACAAAATATTAATGTTGCTACCTATTACATTTAATTATTTATAACAATAATTACTTCCGATAATTTGTTATACAAAATATTATTACCGTTGTTTCATTACATGTATTTTTTTTAAAGATATTTTCTCCCGCTTATTCACTCCGGAGTTTATGGATTTACTAAGAAATTTCACCTCTCAAATATCCTCACAGCACCTATGGTTTCTGTACATTAACGCTGTTATTAAACTTTTCACTACACACTCTCGGTTTAGAATACAATGCATCGTTATACAATTAGGTTAGTAATGTTACAACATATTCGCTTGTTTGAATGTCTATTAAGCTTTCATTGTTTCAGACCGTGTGTTTATTATATATTATTTAACATATTGATTTGTGTAGCTTTTGATGCAAAAAAATATTTAGTTCAGAAAATCGCAAGCTCCTTATTATTTAGTGAGTTTAAATTCAAAATATGTACAAGGGTAATTATGATTTCAATTCGATTAAAAAGTTTCAGTTGCCGAAAAATATTCATTTATTGATACATATAAAAATACTGAAAGCTTACATATATTACGTAGCGCCGGCGCTTTTAGATTTTAAATCATTATTCTTTCAACGAAGCGTTCACACTAACATTTACACGAGTGAGTCATTTAACGTATACCGAAAAGAACGTTTAGTTGCTACAATAATAGAAGACATACTAAAATATTATAATCTGAAATACAATCTCACGCTAGCTAGTCACCTATATAGCCACATATAGGCGTCTATAAATAGCCGTTGCATTGTTGAGCATATTTGAACAAAACAGTGTCTCGTTACAGTGAGCGCATACTGCATAAGATAATGGAAGAACAAACGGCAGTTATGTAATTACGCAAACACGGCCAGCCAATGTCCTACCGGTGTACTACACTACAGTCTCCACTACTGAATACTGTAGACTGTACACATATTGTAAATGCATCATTCGCAGAGTACGTTGCACCCGGTGCATTGACGCCGCACTCGCTATCAGCCCACACATGTTCTTTATTATTTTTTCATATCTTTATCAATGAAGAATGATGAATGGGTACCGTGCGAAGTATATTTTTCTATTTGCAGACACAATGCGTAATAGGATGCGTTTATTGCTTGGAAAATGTTATAAGAGTGACGTATCCGCTCTACGCGATGGGAATTAGCTAACAAGACATGTGCATTATCTAAATGTATGTGACGTACATACCTATATTGAATCAGAGAAATATTTCACCTTATCGAACCATAACTCACAAGTGTCACGGCTTATGACAACAATCATAAAACCGATTTAATTGCTACTTAAAATTTATTGGCAAATTCGAAATAGATAACGTGTGTTGGACCCCTGCAGTTTTTGCTATAAATTTTAGCAAACGTAACAAAATGTATAACCTTATAACATTTTTAAATACAGATAATGATTGAAAAAAAAATCGTTCACAAGAGGTATTAATAAAACATTATTTTTTATATATATAGCTAGTTGACTTATGTAACAAACAAATTGGTTCGTATTATGTCATCGATTGTAACTAATTACTTAACTAATTGAAATTAAAAATGCTAAGCTTTATTCGATGTATATGTAACAATTATCTTGCATTCTATGTGCATATGTGTTAAAAGACCCTTGTATTGTTTTAGTTTCGGTCTTTACCACGATACAGAGAAGATAGGCTGTCATCGACGCGAAGGGTCTACCCTGCATATCATGACCCCGATGTTCGAAGCCGACTCCGTACAAGTCGCTTGGTCCAGGTGTAGCAAGCGAGACGTCACCAACTTCTTAGAGTAAGATTTCTTTTTTATTAATTTTAACTTATGATACAGAGTTAGACAGATATCATCATTATACTGACCACAAAACCACAGACTAAAAAATCTCTCAACGAATCATCAAAGTAAATTTAAAAATTTAAACCTTGAAAAGAGAATTTCAATAAAATTATGCGAATAATTTAGGTGAAATCGAATATGAAATACTCAGAATAAATACTTAAGGCGTACATAAAGGCATCGCGGCGTCCATTCAAAGCAATTGGCCCAATTATATTCACCCAAAACAACCGTCTTGTTCATTTTTTAAATTACATCGCCATTATCGAATTCGAACCTGACAAAACAATGTCGCAGTTATGGCATGTTTTCAAATTAAATTGCCATATAAAAATGTTTAAAAACATTTTTTCGACACCGATGTTTAAGAATAATCTTTATTTACGACTCTTGTATGTAAATGCTTACATTATTTGTAATTCAAATGCAAATATCTTTATTAATTTAATAACTTGTGACATGTTTAACATTAGTAATTATATACTTGAAGTATAGCAAAAGGTTTAACACCTTTTCGATTGACCAAAGTTTATTTGAAATAAAATCATGTAATACAATGTTTATAGATACCTACCATGTAATTGCCGACTATAATTTTGCACATAATAACCTAGTTATTTATGATTGAGTTTAAAGTCTTGACTTTATAGACTTATATAAACATGTAATTATATTCTCTTAATAGATCTGTTAGTGAATGGTTTATTTTTTGCAATATTTATAGTTCATACGTAGGTTAACCGTTTTGCACTAAGTTTTAAGGAAATATAAGTTAAGAATAACGAAAAGGTTTCCTCAAATACAAGGCAATTAAGATTACACTTTTGGATTTTGTTTTTATTTATTTATATGTTTTATCGCTAGGAGCGATACGATACAATTGGAACTCCTACAAATTTTAATGAACAATATTCTTCAGTGCCGGATTAGGCGAATGTCTCAGCGACCGACCGTCACAAGAGGAGCCCTACGTGTACCCCGAAGTGCCAGTAGGCGTGATGTTTGACGAGGACTCGCAGTGCCACCTGCAGTTCGGGTCAGAAGCAGTATCGTGCACCAACAAGGATGAACTGTGCGAGCATCTGTGGTGCTTCGTTAATAACACCTGCACGTCGATACTGAGGCCCGCCGCACCGGGGACTGCTTGTGGCGAGAATATGGTGGGATTATATACTGTGAAATATGTATTAAACGTGTATAGCTATCGAAATAATATATATGATCATCTTAAAAGCAAAATCAAGATTCTAAAATTTATTTTGTACTAGAGTAATAAGCCTTGTTTTTGTATTAGGCTAGAACAATATTTTAGAAGTTTTAGATACCTCTCTGAAGCAAGTCTAAATAACACTATAATTATTAGACTCAAAGGTCTTATTTTTTTATCTTTATTAAGTTAACAATACGTGTTTCTTATCGACTTTACACAATATGTACGCTATATGACCATGAAAGATGACTAGGGCCAGTCTTTTCCCAGTTACTAGAAAAGTTCACATGAATATATCGTAACTCTATATCGTATCGTATCGTCGTCTATCGTAACCATCTGTGGATTGACACTAAGTGTTCCTTGTCCAGTGGTGTCAGAACCAGAAGTGCGTGGCCCGCGCGCCGTCGCCCGCGCCGCGCGACGGCGGCTGGGGCCCCTGGAGCGCGTGGAGCGAGTGCTCGCGCACGTGCGGCGCTGGCGTCTCCACGCAGTACCGCGAGTGTAACAATCCCAAGCCAGACAATAATGGGAAGTACTGCATCGGAGACCGCTCCCGGTGAGTATCAACCCGTAATACCAGATAGGTACACGTTTTAAAGCCAGTTTTCCTTAGTTATATAAAGGTTACGAAATTGTTAGTAAAAATATAATAAGCCAACTAAAGTTATGCATTCGATGAGAAACTAAATATTTCTTTCATAATGACAAACATGAATTTCAAAATATGTAATCAGCTGAGTATACTAAGTTTAATTTGTTTACTAAAGTCTTATATATTTCTGGAGGATTGTCTGATATATTCTGGCTGAGCGGCTGTTAGTTAGCAATGGTTCGATTACAAGAAGTTGTACATATGTTTATTCTCAATAAAATATCAAAAGCGATATTCAAAACTCAGCCCATTAGTAGCGGTTACTACATGTTTTTATCATATGTGCAGGCACAAGATATGCAACACAGATCCGTGCCCTATCAACGAGCCGACGTTTAGGGAGGTGCAGTGCCAACGCTACAGCAACTTGACGTACAACAATGAAACTATCTCGGAGTGGATACCTTATATCGACCAAGGTGAGCTGATTACATGGTCGAATGTTCTAGTTCAATTGCAATGAGGTCAAGAAACTAGACTTTATACATAGAATTTAATGGTTTTGTATGTTTAACTGATTTAGATATGTACTTAGTTGTCAGAATAAATAAAACTTGAGAAATATCTTATTACACAGTAACAGCTAATATTATTACTATTACAATTAAACTGCTGAAACTGTTTACAAAGTTCAATGGGTTTTTACAGATAAGCCTTGCGATCTGCAATGCGTGCCGCCCAACAGAAATGATGTGGAAATGGTTGGAGGTTTCGTGATCGACGGCACTCCTTGCAGGCAGGAGCTTGGTTCTCGAGATATGTGCATATCAGGTAAGCGTTTTAACTTCTCAGTATCTAGACATCGAAACAAATGGGCTTTTAATCTTTAGAAAACAATTAATCATGATTCATTATCTTAAAGAAACAGGTCACCTAAAGGAATACTAAATAGCAAAGCAACACAACTACCTACTGAGGGATCTTGAGATAATTTCAACGCATAGCATTTTCTTTCCTAGCAGAAGCTCTTCTTCTTCTCGAAGCTCGCTTCTGATCTCTTAACGTTTTGTTCCGAAATTGTGAAAATCTTTCTACTCCGACCACGTTACGCCCACGTCACTGTTATCAAATCCTTTTTCATAATATTAGGTAGGTACTCCTCGTGAATGTTCCGGAAACTAAGGCGATGAAACAAACAAACTCTTCTTGCTTATAATTGTAAATAGATTATTTTTAAGTATTTTTTGTCATATAACAAAAAGCAATAATCAAGCTTTTTTGTAGGTGTTTGTTACCGCGTCGGCTGCGATTGGATCGTGGAATCAGATGTAGAGGAGGATGAATGCGGCGTGTGCGGCGGAGATGGGTCAGCTTGCAAAACCGTGCAGGGCATATACAATAAGGACACCACCAGACAATCTGGGTTTAGTGAAGTAAGTCTTCGTAATTTTTTCAGCATAAAACCTTATTGCTGAGCGATCTCAGCAATAAGGTTTTATGCTTTAATTACCAACTGTTATCTTTCCTTTCATCGGAAAGGAAAGATAACAGTTGGTAGTTTTATGATAGATCTATATTATTTACAGGAAAATTAAAATAACAGTTCAGCTTTTCGCTCTAATATTATCTATAATGAAATTTGATACAAAAGGCAATTCAGGTTTAGAATATTCTTCTCTGAGTATATATCGAATTTGCACTCTGCCCTCACTCTCCCAAATATTTAGCTGAGTTACTTTTAATAAAATCGTACATAAATCAAATTGCAAACGTTACGATTTTCCATCATCGTCTAATATCTTTTGGCGAGCGGCCAAGCCACGCGTGGACTATCACACGCATAATCTGCAAATGTAGATTGGCCTACTTCAAACAAAACGTTAATTCGAAATAATGTGTTACATTATCAGGTTGCAGTTATTCCGGCCGGTTCCAGGAATGTGAAAATACAAGAAAAAGTCAGTCCGGGCAACTATATATCGATAGGAAGTGCGAAATCGAGGAAAATTTATTTGAACGGAGCGCGGTGAGTAATTTACGGAGTATGTAGATAAAATTTGGGGAATAACGACCGATTTACAGTGTTGCCTACACATAATTTTAGCAACATAGTAATGACGGAATATTTCCAGGAATGCCACCCTGACGGAGTACTTCGTAGCGGGCGCGCAAGCGATCTACGAGAGAGATAGAGATTGGGAAAAGGTCCGAATTAGCGGCCCGCTGGCTGAAGATATTAAAGTTTATGTAAGTACGCCTTACGTAAACTAAACTTTGAAATACATTTTAATTATTTATACATTAGGTATCTATATAAATTAGAATGTAACACAAATCAACACAATCTTTTTTTTTTATTGGAACCCGCATATCACGGCAATCTGTCACTGCGTGACATTTAACTGATCCTTTCACTTTTTATTTTATTTTCATCTATTTGATTCGTAACATTTGAAGAATATAATAATAAGTGTCTATATCTACTTCTTCCAGCAACGCATATTCCGCGGCAAGCACCGCAACCCAGGCGTGACGTACCAGTACACGGTGGACCAGCCCAAGCGGCGGCTGCGCTACCGCCTGTCCGACTGGACCGCGTGCTCCGCCTCGTGCGGGCCCGGCCGCCGCTACCGCCACTACCAGTGCATCGATGAGCATAACCGTTAGTGTTACCCTCGTTAATATTTATTTGACATCTGTCAAACTAGTGTCACGCGACCGATCCTTCCGATGTTGAGGAGTGATATGCTGTAGCGTATGTAGCGCTTTCTTTATCTACCCACGAAATACTATAGATCGAATATCTTAGGCTTTTATAGATCTCTCACTCTATTGTCTTAAAGTATTGCCAAAATGATTCTGAGTGGAGACGGACTCTGAATATGATTCGCGAAGAGACGGACATCAAAAATATGCTATTGTACTTCGTATGATTAATAAGTAGGTAGGTAGTTAGTTGGACTGTTTTATTTCATTACCATTAAGTTACATACTTACTACTTACAGACTTTTAAGGTAAATTGCTAATGCGAGTGCGTATGTACATTGTACAGGTCAGGTAGAGCTGGCGCAGTGCTACCACATGGAGGCGCCGCGGCACGAGGCGCTGGTGCAGACGTGCCGCGCGCCCGCCTGCGCGCACTGGTGGGTCGGCGCCTGGCAGCCCTGCCGCGTTTGCCACATGCCGGTAATGTACCAGTTATAGTACGCGTCATTTATGTTTAGCGCTGGACGAGAATAGCTGCGCATCGGTAGAATCGCGCTCGTAATTGACGTATTAGTGCGAGAACTTTGACTTCTGCGCAGGTTTCGTTCAGCGCTAAAAATTCGTGACTCGTACTATACCACACACCAATCACCAGCCACCACCTGCCTAACCAACACCACGCACCTATCCAAATACCTATACACATCATGTCGACATCTCAGAATACAGAAAAAACAGAAGCCGCATTCAATGCTATTTACATTACAATGTCAAAAAACACTACGCCCATCCCGCACCAAACTAGTTCGGGAACGCCTTTCAAATTATCGGGGAGTTTTTGGATACTTTTATATTGAAATCTATATTTAATACAACAAAATTGATTAAAAGTAATTTGACCATGCCGACCTACCTGAACAGAGGTATCTGACGTATAGGTTCTATCAACTATTAAAGTACTTATAAAACGTTAAAAGAAACCACAAATGTCGTGTGAAAAGGTCAAAATAATCATATTATTTTCTTTCTTTAGAATTGTCTTAATGAGTAATATTGAATGTGTTATTTTAACTTAGGTAGTTGACTTTATAAACATATCCGTGTGTTCTCGTCCATAGATTTTAATCTGTAACAGCTATTCTGTCTGCACACAAGTATCTATCTACCCTATCTATACATGTCTTCAAAGTTCAAAGCGCAGCTCGGTAACCCATCGGTTAACCTCATAACTGCGTAATTCTTTGTATTTTTAATTAACTATAATTTATTCTACAGGGTGAAGAAGCCACTAAACAAAGAAGCGTACACTGCGTTAACAAATTATCAAATTCCGTTGTGAATGACTCCGAATGCGATATGACGACCAAACCTTTAAGTTCTATTAAATGTGCCGACATTCCGGCGTGCTGAAAATTATATCGACTCCGTATCTCAAATCTATAGAGATACAAAGAATTGAAGGATCTGTCACCGAATACGTAAACGACGATCGACGAATTGAATCGCAAATATTATCGATATGGTCAAATTGTGAACAAGAAACATTATGACGGTTGAATATAATTTTTAAACTTCTTTCCTGTGAAAGTGAATCTGTGCATCTGTGAAAAAACAAATGAGAACAATATGAATGGGGTGACTATGCCTTGGTAATTGTTGTTCGTTTTTACGTAAGGTAACCCATCGAATAGGCATATTCACATTGCGTAAGTAAACAAGGACGAGCGAATCTCCCGTACAAGTACATTACGATGCTCTACAATTACCACTTACTGCCATATTATTTAAGTAACATAGTTTTAACATAGCCTTTACTACGACTAATATATCATATGTAACAGTATTAAAAGATGTACGTATTTCTCTGAACCGACGTGACGTGAATTGTTAGTAGGTACTATGAAAATTTTGGACCAAAAATATCTTAGAATTGAAATTCACGTTACCACTTCACGGTTACTGCCACTATGACACTCGTATCGATAAGTAAATTGTAAGTTAACCTAGCTGTACTTTACCGAACGTTCATATTTTTATACAAATGAATGTATTGTTATATCTACGAGTATTTATTGTATTATATTACTAGTCAAACGAGACTTGCTGACTATACGTTAGAGTTATACCGAAATATGATTTATACGTAAATACTTACATTTAAATATGCGCCTTCCTCATATGTATAAAAATAAGAATATTCTGTCCACTACCTGTGCCTTATTCAGAACAAATGTAACAATATTTATTTGTAACAGCTTTGTTGTGTCCTGTAGACGTAAGTAACTATGCATAATTGTAACATTAGAGTATTTCTATTTAAATATATGTACCTTATTTGTACGTAGGTATGATACTGTAATTGAGTTCCCGATGTTTCAGTTCTAAGAATCATTCGGGGGCAGGCGTAAATCGATTAATACACAATTTTAATTTTCAAACTATGACTAACCTTAAAATATATACAATCACTTTTTGTTTTCATATGCGAATGTTATGCATTAATTACAATTGTGTATTTAATTAGATATCGCAATAAATGCATTGTTTAAAAAATGTTTTTTATTTCTTTCTGGGGTACTGAGGCAGGTATATCATACTTTTACAGGGTGCGGTTTGGGGTTCAAAATATTAAAAAGTAAGATATATGGGGTAGCAACGTTTATGAGAAATGAACAGATTGAGATTACAGAGATAACTGAAAATTACACTTATTTTGACAATCGCTAATAAACTTAAAATACAGATTACAAATTACAAAATGTTGCCAAAATCATAAAATAACGATAAATTGGTGAATCTCGAAGACCAATTATTAATATAAATATTTAAAATACCGGTAATTTCTAATTACAGATCATAACAGTTACGAATACTTTTTTTTATTCTAAAACATAAGAGATCTTTTAGTTACCAATAGTTTCACTTACACTAACATATATCTATAGATAATAACAATCTTAATAAAATAAGTTTCATATAAAAATTGTCAATTTTCAATAAATTGTACAATCTCCATATACCATTTCACAGAAACAAATAGTACACAATATAATACAGGAATTTTACGAGTTCTATTTTGAGTATTTTCGGTGATTTAACATAAATCACATCATCCATAATTATCTGAAAGTATGTCTGACATTTTATAAATAAAAAATGCAGCATTAATAATTTTGCCATGATCATTTTGAGTAGTATTAAGTAAATAAACTTTAATAATTGTTAAAAATTAAGTGGCCGTTATATTTTTTTATGAAATACATGCACTATTTTTCTTTGTCACCATTTGTGCCTCGTTTTTTCTGAAAAAAATAAAGATTAATTACCAATGAAACAAAAAAAAGTACAAATCATTTTACTTTTATCAGATTATTAGAGTTACATGTAACTGATATTTAATTAATATAAATAAATAAAAAAAATTATACTGTAGTGGAACTGGATTCTTTCGTTAATATAGCTTCTGAGGAAACATCAAAGCGAATATTTTTCTTTTTACTTGTATGTTTCTGAAAAACATTTTTAAGCATTTAATTTTTTTGTGCAGTATACAAATTTTTGCATGAGTAACCATTGCTATGTATGCAATTATTTATGAGTATGAAGAATTCAATTATGATTTAATAAAGATAGTCCTCATTGAATTCTTTCTACTTTGACTCTCATAGTAAGCTGCTTTAAAAATGAAATTTAATTCAATTTTATCACGTTAATAAACAAACATATACTAGAAGTATTGAAAATAAAAATACTATGTAAAATAAATATTTGCGCATACCTTATCTTTAGCTCTTGGGTCAGCATTTTTAGACCTCTCCTTCTCCAAATCAGAATGTAAGCTCGTCAGTTCAGCATTCAACTCCGCTTGTACCGCTCGTAATCGTTCCACTTCAACCAGTACTTCAGCTTTATCTTTCACTGAAATAATGAATTTTAAAATAAATTATCAAAGAGAATATAAAGAGTATTTTAAAATATAGTTCAGGCATAGACGCGATATAAAAATGAGGCATAAACAAATTTAAATAGGATTTCTGGATTGGATTCAACCAGATAAGTACTGGCCAAGATCATATTGTGATAGGTGTAGATAGCAAATTATATTCGCACTGCAAAATATAACAATTCACATATATTTAAGTAATTTATAAGTTGAAGGTAAATTATTGAAAGCTGTTTCTTACTTTCACCCTGGCCCAGTATATTACACAGCTTCTTGTTTCTTGACTTAACAGTGAGTAATTCCTGTTTAAGTTTTGTGACTTCTTGTTTCAAAGCAATGATTTCATTATCCTTTTTCTCTAAAGCATCCATAAACTGTACCCTGGTTATTATTTCATCTTGTGCTGTTTGGAATTTTACTCGGTCTATAATTTTATCTTTTAATAGCTCATGTTTAGTCTCATCTTGAACCCTTTCGAAAAATTTTGTGTCTTTTTCTGGTGACCTTATTTGATCTTGAGAAATCTTGCAATCTTCAAGGGAGGCTACAAAAAATTGTCATCTATAACTTTTCTAACCCATTTGTTTTGTCTATTTATTCTAGAAAGTTAAATTATGTTAATAATGTAACTAGTATGATTCTAACAAACTCATTCAATACCATTAAATGAGAAAAACCCTTTGATGGTGGATAACAATATTATGTTTTGTTGGTAAAGATCAATATATATTTTTTTTTACCATAAATGGAAACTTACCTATCAATAAATATTTTGAAAATACAGATTATGACTCACATTTAGATTCCTCTACATTCCCCAGGCCATTAAACTGATCTAAGCTCATAACATTTTTCTTTTTATTTTTCTTATTTCCACTTTTAGATTGGTCTGGTTTTTTTTCAACTTCTGCTTCCTTCTTCAATTGCTTGTAAACATCTTTTTTCTCCTCATAATCAAGTTTAGATAAAAGTATAGCCTGAATGAGGAAACATAAAAGAATGTTTAGAGTTTGCTTGTTTGAACCTGATAATCTCAGAAACTATAGATCAGATTGTACACAATAGATACATTTATAAGGATTGCTTGCTTAATGCTTAGTTATAGAAAAGCTGGGAAGGTTTTATGTAAAATATGTTATAAAAGATTTATTTCTAAAGTTTACATCCAGATAATGAAAATTAGAATAAACTTTACTTGCTGTAATTCACACTCGAAGTTTCCATCAACTAATTCTTCATCTTTTTGCTTCCATAATTCCCACTGCTCTGATGTAGCAGCAGCTGGTTTAGATTTACGCTTCTTAGGTGCGTTCTGTAAGGATTTAGTTATAACTCAAGTAATTTTATTTATTTTTTCGTTACTTTTAAACAAGTCAGACACAAAATTACCAATAAAAGATTTTTCTTGCATGTTTGGAACTTTAGTAGTATTTAGATATTATTATTATTATTATTAATATAATAATTAAAACGGTTAGAATAGAAGTTCTATGTTTCACTCCTACCTGCGTTTTATTATTGTTATTAGTTTTAGTTTTCTTGGCAGGTTCTATCTTCTTCGTCAGATTTGTTTTGATTTTTTTATCTTTCTGACACTCATTAGGAGTCGCTTCATCGTCTTCAATTTTGAGACCGGCAAAACGGGATTGAACAACCACAGCAGCCATTTTTCGTAATGTTCTTATTGGAATAGCAAAAACAATGATGAAGTTTAGAAAAGATACAGTTTTAAATAATGTATTAAAGATAAGACATGTAGTATATACTTATTAACTGTGTAAATTTTGAACAAATCTTATAAAAAATATTTTGACTACACTTTACTTACCTGTAATGAAGTCAAATTACATACACTAAAAAAATAATTTCACGCTTAGATTTTATTTGTATTTCTAATGGAGTAGAGACAATCAAATGATTCGATATTTTTTTTATTTCTGTAACGAAAAGGGTTCCTTTTATATTTAATCTATACGCGTTGATGCATATAGTAATTTATTGTAGAATTGTAGGTACTAGGTAGATTCAAGATTGATGTATATCAAAAAAGTAAATAATGCTGATACTGATAGTGATGTACAAACTACGAAATTAACGTTAATATTCGATTAGAAAAAAATATTTTGTTAATAAAGAATCAAAACAACTGAATAAAATATGTTATTTTAAAAATTTAAACCATTCTATAATGTGTATACAAATAAAGTTTTATTATATTTTTCGATTTATTTAATCTATATTTGAAAACGTATGAGTTGAGAGTTCACTTGACAGTGAAAAATGAAAAGCGTTTTTGTATTTTGATTTGTCATAAGTCATAACTCAAACTCAAAAATTGTGATTTGCGATTTGATTACTTGTTTACAAAGGTTCTTGAATTTACGTTCGCTTTTTGTACGAAATATTGTTATAGCAAGAGAAACACGTAAGGCTTTATTAATATTTTAAAGAATAACCATTTATATATTTCCGTTTAATAATTAATATCCTTATTAAGTTATTTCTTCATTG
The DNA here is from genome assembly GCA_018238005.1 of Eurema mandarina. Lineage (NCBI taxonomy): Eukaryota > Metazoa > Arthropoda > Insecta > Lepidoptera > Pieridae > Eurema > Eurema mandarina. The sequence goes on from DWAJ01000901.1 coordinate 16,684, forward strand.
CAGAATGGAAACAGCAGAGCCTCAAATTTGCGTTTTTTTGGGAGTAAAAGTAAAACCTGGACCTATTGAACGATTCAAACTAGAAAATTTCGCGCTTGATAATACAGTGGATAGTCTTAAATCTGAAGCGGAGAAGAAAACGAATATACCATCGTCATCATTAGGTATTTTTCTGTTCAGGAACTGAAGTATCAAATTGTGCACGTATGATTGTATTAAAGGCTCCACCTATATAAGTTGTAATAAATACCAGCCAATTTAATACTCAAAAAAATTTCAATAATAATTTTATTTCATATTATTTTCTAGAACTTATACATCATGGTAAAATACTGCAAGATAATACTACACTTCAAGACAGTGGGGTTAAAAGTGGTGAAATGGTCCATGTCGTGAAGAAGAGGGAACAGAACAAACCCCAACCACCACATACATTCACTGATGCTGAGCTGCAGTATTTGAATTCTTCGCTAAGAACCTTGGGTTGTACTCCTAATGCACCTGGTTGGACTAGGGCTATGCAGGTAATTTTTTTATACTTTTGGAAACATTTTAATTTAGAAATACTTTTTGTTACTTTCTATATTCAACAAATCCATTTCTTATTCAAAAAAAAATTTTATCTTTTGTAGCTACTTCTATGTAGAAATAATATTACGTTAATAAATGAAATCTTATTGCAGCTATTAAATGACGAATCTGTAATGGCAGAGATTATAGAGCATGCACCGTCACTAGCTGAAGAGTGTGAAGTTCTATCTATACTGCATGAGGTAGAATTGTTAGCAGCACTTGGAGCTAATGTTCAGACAATGAGACGTGGTGCTGACGCACATCCTGATTTGCCCAATGCAATTAGACAACTCTTACGACTTGTTTGTTCAAGATGTCACGCACCTACAGCCGAAGGGCGTAAGTTCCTTTTATTGTTAAACAATTTATCTTTTGACCAGTGAAAAAAATATTTTTCTAAAATTAATCCTCTACACCCGTACAAAAATAGAATCTCCCTTTATTTCTTTACAATATAAGTATTCTATGTTTTGTTTCATTGAATAATTTTACGGCCAATAAAAACAATAATAAAACTTTTAATTCACCATTTATAATCGGTATTTCAAGAAAAATGCTTCAAATGAGAAAAAATCATAAAAAATAAATAAATTTGTGTAACACTTATTTCAGCTCCAACATCTGGTTTTGCATATTCACTGGAAGCACTCTCGGAAGATGAAGATGTTGAAGAAGAGGAAACAGATGAAAATGAGGGTAGAAACACAATCACTCAGGAACAGTTGACTGCGGCTCTACAGGTTAGTATATATTTATTTATATTCATAGTTCATATATTTTAATAAAAGTTTTTTAGATCATTCCTTGTTACATACATGCATGTTATAAGGAAATAAGTAATGACTATTGGTACTCTATAATACAAAATTCAATAGGCAAATGTGTTGTCAAACTCAATAACAGCTGAACTGATATTATCTATATTTTTTTTTAGAATATTCCTTGAAATATGAGAATGGCCTTAAGCAGAAAAAAAGCTTAAGTGTGCTAAGAGTATTAAGTGCACGGAATAGATACAGAATAAAAGAAATCGCGTCGGCCTATATCACTAGTCTATAGTCTTACTTTCTAAATAAATAGATATAGCAACAATGTCGGCAACTATAAGTGTTAATACTTAACGTTTTAAAATAATTGTGTATCTGATGAAAGCCAGTATTTATGTCACTAGCTATGGATTATCCCTAAACATTATTAAAACTGGTAAAACCGCTGGACAGTTACTAAACATAAATACTATAATTTTTTTGTAGGCGGCAACAGAAGAAGCGTTATCGACGACATCTCGTGGAAGCGCACACGACAGCCTCCTGCGGCTGCTCACTGCCGCCAACGATCCACCCGTACAATCCGGTCAGTACACATTAATATACGCCCAAATACACGTACGTTCGCACACACACACGCACACACAAACACATACACACATGCACAAAGATTAAAAAAGAAATACTTTGTTATGGGTAAGGCATTAAATGTTAAGGTAATTGTATAATTAATTAATAAATATTGTCTATAAAGTAAAAAACAAAAATGCCCATAGAATGTTTTTAGAAATCTGCTAAAGTTATAGAATATAAAAAGTTTTTCTATGTGAAGAGTAAAAGGGAATGTAACCCTCCTCTGAACCAAAGAGAAGATCATCGATCTGTCAAACCACGAACTGGTCATTAGGCTTGATTGGTTCAATGTCGAGAACATGTATACTTAATGTTATAAGGCGCCTTCCCTGATAGGCGCAAGCACCGCCAGCAGCAGCCGACCAGTGATCACTCCAGAGATGTTCAGCGAGGCTATCACTGAGGCAATGAACAGGGCTAGCGCGGCCAACACTAACACTGGCACACCCATGGAGCAGAGTACCGCTGGTATGAATCAAGATCCTTTTTATATCAGGAACTGATATTCATAACGAAAATTTAACCTGTACAGTTTCATTATGCCCCTATGCTACAGTTACTTGTTGACTCGACCCAAAAATATAAAGAAATTCATAAATTTTATTAATTAGTATTAAATACGCCTTGAATCCACGTGCTATTACGTGTTACGTTGTTTGTTCGCGATTTACTTCTAAACCTGAACCGATTTTAGATTCAATTTGCACATTGTGTGCAGTTTCAACTTATAAGATAGGATAGCTTACATCAAAATATATGCGAGCAAAGCCGGGTCGGGTCGCTAGTAGTATTATATGGGTTGCGTAGCGTTGTTAATCAAATAAATTCCAGCTTCATCATCTCAAAGTCCAGGAGCAAGGGATGAGGACTTCTCGACTCAACTGAATCACATGCATGAGATGGGATTGCTTGACGATGCGCTCAATGTACGGGCGCTATTGATATGTTCTGGTAAGACTATATATTTCTAAACTACCCACCTTCCCGACTCTACACAGATATGGTATCTGTCATCATTATACATAAATAATAAATATCTTATTAAATCCGATGCGTAGTTTTAAAAATCAAAGTATACAATGGAAAGAGGAACTTTTACGTTGAAACGAGAAAAAGTCGCATTTCTATATTGTTTTGTGGAATTTTACTGTGAAATGATGTCATATAAAATGGTTACCAATTCCCGTCGGGGTAGAAGGTGGGAATGCGAAAGCGACCCCCCACTCCGACACAAGGACCAAGAGTGGATCAGAGGGTTTTAGTGGGTATTCCTGACCATGTGGCGTGACTACTGACTAGCGCGTCGCACCAACACTCCAATGGCCAGGCGAGTCCCACATAACCCGCCGCAACCACCGTCCCCACGCGGCGGGTATGCCTAAAAGCATTTCCCTCTATAAAAAAAAAATGGTTACCAATCCTTGCATAGAATATTAATTTTTAAAAAATCTGTAAAATATCACGTGGACATGTCAAAACAAACAATATATTTATTCTAAAAACAATGTTATATGTATAATATTATTATTTCAGGTGATGTAAATGCGGCTATTAACCTCGTGTTCAGTGGCGCTATTGGAGATGATTAGTTTTATAATTAAAAATTATTTAATGTATTTGCATAGTTCTTCGGCTATAACTGTAGTTAACAATGCAATTATATAAGCACATTTTGAAATTAGTTGATCGTTTTTTAATTATAAAGATCTTAATGCCTACGACAATTAGTATGTCTACTAATGAAAACCATTTAAATTTGCTACGAAATAAAATTCCGTTAACTTGTTTTTAATTATTTATTATATTAACACTTATAAATTTATAATACTTAAGTTACATAATATCACTGGATATGGATCCTTAAGGGCAAGAAATAAATGAATATTTTATGTATGCCTCTCGTTTTATTTTAAAATACGTTTTATTACTATACTAATGATAAAAAGAAATATAAAATATGCTATCATAGCCTAATTTTTGAAAGCAAAAATGGCAATGCAATAAAATACATAACTCTAAGTAGTTATAGTTAAATAATATCGTGCTTTGAAAGAAAAAAAATTAAATTTAATAACATCAATTAAAAATACCAAAATTAATCGGTCGTTTTCAATAATGATTATTATCAAAACTACTTACAGCTAAAAGCTATTTCAAAAGATACTTAGCTAGTATGTGAAAAATAATGTAGCACTTCATAAATTTTACATACATATTATGTATAGCTCCTTTAAGAAAATAGATAATCTGAATATGAAAAATATTAAGTCTAGTATAGAATACTTTTGGGATATCTAGTACATAATTGTATAGTTTTAATGTTTTGTTTTATAGTTCATATTCCGTTTCTGAGATATCTTCCGATTCGTACTGTTATCTTTGACGCGACATTGTTCACGCTTTTGCATGCGTTTGAAATACCAGCGTGCACTATTTGGAACCATGTCACCAAATAACTCCTGTTCAAGTTTCTTTCTTGCCTCGTCCCGTAACACAACTCGTTTTTCATACCAATCTTCTTGTTGTTGCCTTCTTAATTCGCGTTTATTCACCTTGTCTTTTTTATTTTTTTGAGGTTTCATATTGTTATGTATGCTATCAGTTTCAGTAAATTTTTCATTATTATCAGTGGATTTTTTTAAATGATTCAATGAGACTTGATCTGAATTATTAGAAGTAAGGTCAGCATCTTGAGATGAAAAAGATAAACCATCATAATCCTTAATAAAGCCACCTTTCATTTCCCACTGTTCATATTTATTATGCCTTTTCTGTTTTTTGAAAGATTTTTGTCGGTTATATTTTTTCTTGTCTTGCTTGTTTTTAGGTCCAATATACCTGTCATCTTTTCTTATTTCTTCTTCACTTGACAAATTTTCGGTACTTTTATCTTTGTCACTTTTAATTTTCTTTTTAGTTTGATATTTATCAGTTTCATTGTCATAAACCTTTCCTATTTCTCTTTTCTGTACTTTTTTAAGTGGCTGAACAGATTTTAAGGAGTCCGCATAGCTCACTTTATTCACTTCATTTAATTTATTTTCATTATTGTCTGCTGATATATTTATAATTTCTTGTGGTTGCATTGTTTCATTATTATCCTTATTAGACACTTCTTTGTTTTCAATTTTTTTGTCTTCCTTTATATATTTATTTATATTGTTACGCCACATTTCTTCTTCTACTTTCAAGCGCCTTGATATTTCTCCATCCAACCACCCCTTATTTTCTTGGTATACATTTTCAAGCTTATTAACATCTGCTACAAATTCTTTCTCGTACAGAGGTTCTATCAGATGACTTCCTAACTGTTCAAATTTATTATTTTTGTCATCAACACATTTTGTAAGAATACTAACATCCACATTTTTATTATTTAAAGATTCCTCAAATACTTTTTTACATCTGTTCTGTTTGAAAGGCAACTTTTGTTGGTTTTGATAAATACTGCTTAACTCCTTTAATTTATTGCGTAGATATGCATTTTCCTCTTGTAATTTATAAAGATTGGATAATATTTTATTGACAGCTGGGGTGGTGTGGATAGAGCAATCATTTTTCGCACCCCACATGTGGCCGATTGCAACACCTGCAGCTGTGATCACACTTCCAAGAACGATTATGTTGAGGACTGTGCTAAGCCTTTTGTTTCGCCTATGCACATATATTTTATGTTTTCCTGAGTTATCACCTAAGAAATCATCTTCAGCCCTTAAGGATTCACTATTATTGTTTATGTTAGGAGAAGGTGAGTGAACTACTGTATACTGGGACTGTTCAATTCCTGGACAGATTTCTTGTGGGATCCAATTTTCATAGTTCATTTGATATGGGGATGGTGATTCATGTTCGCTGTCAGTAATTATTGATATACCATCTGTATCTTCATCTTTTTCATGAGTTTCAGGCAATGGGCTGTGAAAAAAATTTAATATTACATAAACTCATTTGAAATTTGCTGTTTAGTTTTATTTTAACTTACTGTTTACCTTTTCTTCTAAGCTATAAATTATTTATAAAATAGTATGACTTATTCAAAACTTACTATGTACATGGTGTTTACTATAATAATATACTGTAAAGGTATAAGCATTCTATATTAAGCTGTGACCACAGTGTCAGTATTCTCTATTTAATAAAACAACAATTGTTTACTGCCCTGGCATTTTTCCAAGAGCTTATTTATTTTACAGGAAATGATATCTTATATTATTACAAAGTATGTACAATTATCAGATTTAACTGCAACCAAAAGATGTACTTTCATTCTAAAACTATAGAATATTAATAACGTGGTATTTTTACCTTTCTATATTCGTTTCTACGAAATCCGGCGCTTCATCGCCTAAAGCTGGATTAGATTCAAGTAACGTCCAACTTTCACCAGAGTCTGAATCGCTGTGTTCTATAAGAGGCCCGTCCATTTTTAGTCCTTAAAAACAGATGAAAATTAAATTATAAAGAATATAATAAAGTATGACGCAAATTGATTATTCTGGAAGTACGTACCACTCGCAACACAATTAATTTAGGAGTAACCAGAATTTAATAGAGTAGTGTCTTTACATTACAATTTTTTAACTAAAACCAAAATTCATTTTGTTTTTATTAAAATAAATTAGTATTGTTGTCTCGTCACAATGACTGCAAATTGCAATGGATTCTGCGTTGTGTTTTGTTTTCATTTTTTGACTTACGTAAAATAATGTTGCTAGCTCATACAAATATTTTTCCTTACTATAGTGCTATAATTTTCCCTAAAAGTGTAATTAAATTTATTAGACAAAATATAGCAGATGTCTTTTAGATTAGTTATTATCTAATTATTTTCTTTGAAGTCATGAAAATTGAGAAAAACATTTTAAGCAGTTGCCCTTGTGAGATACCAAAGAACTCTGATATAACACAAAAACACATTCTTTTCATCATTGCTGAAGTTTGAAATTCACAGAACATTTTGGCCACCAAATTGAAATAAAACTTTTTTTGAGTATTTAGAATGTTTTATTTATACATCTATAAGTAAAAATCTTAAACACTATAGTATAATGGACTGGCTTGTGGAATGTTATACTTTTCAGTACTCGGATCTTCTATAGCATGGTTTTTATCACATGTAAATGCAATAGTCATAGCATATCTCACTCCTGCTTTAACTTTTTCAACATAATGCAAATTTTCTTGACCACTTGTGAAAATACTGAGTCTTCCTTTTCGTGGCTCAATTGTTGTGTTATAATTCCCATCAACAAAAATAAATCTACCACCTTTAAAGTCAATGTCATAATCACTTAAATACAAAAGACTTGTGTAATGAAATGAGGCATAGGTTTCCTGGAAGTAAGTTTCAGAATGAGAAATGTTATTTTAAAATTGCATTTATTTTATAATAGAAAGCAGTCTATTAAAGTTACATACCTTATCAACATGGGGATGCCAGTATTCATCATGCTTTGTAACTGCCTTTTTAGAAGTTATTTCTGATATAAATGTTGGTGCTGTCAAATGTATTTTATCTGGAGTGACACCGAAATGATTGGCAATAGAATACTTTACCTTTTCCTTAACTCCCTGTAAAGTATATTGCAAACATCAATATTGTTGTTATTATGGAAAACAAATTACATATTATTATTGAAAAATATCATACCCTGTACAAGTTAAAATCATCCTGAGTAAATAAATTGTTCATGCTTAAGGACTCATAAATATTAATGAACACCTGTCCCTTTGACAATGCACCACTGTGTAAGTCTAATACTGATGCACCACCAAATGACCGACCATATTTAAGTCCTTTTTTAGCAATCTCTAGTAAGCCTTCAACTTCATAGGAGCTTACAACTGTATCAGTTACAAATCTTTTACACTTATGTGGGACACAGCCCTCATATTTATCTACTTCTTGTAAATATTGGGTAGAACATACTAGAACTTGACTTTTACCAGGTAATGTGTCCATCTGCCTTGCGAAAATTCTAAGTTTTTCATCTTTTGATGTAAAGTAAACAACTATGAGAAGTGATGATATAACAACAATGCGAGACAATATTCTTAGCGGTAATCCTTTGTTAATAGATCTGAAATTAATAGTAACGCAACTAGTGTAACCATTATTTATATCGACAGAACATGAAACATGCGAGTATTAAAATAAATCAATGTAGTCGTTACTTACGACTTATCTTTTTCCTTGGCATTTTTCTCTTTACTATCCGCTTTATTTGTAGATTTGTTCCTTTTTCTTAGGTCCGACATAGGTACCTTACAATTTACCTCTATTTAATATAAATTTAGTAGATCAATATTTAAAAAATTATTCGTAAATTTTCGAGTAATTCTACTTTTAAGCAAGTAGATATAAATAGCTTAATTCTTTAATTGATGTTGTTGTTGTTGCTTGTCGGTAAATTAATTTTTTTTTATTATCAAAAATACTAAAAGTCAAAACAAATTTTTAAAATCAATATTGAATATTTTTTTTTTCTTCAGCTATGGCAATAAGTGTTAACTGAATCGGAGTCATTTATCGATTATTCTGTAGATTCTTGAGTTTAGAAAGTAATAATATCGAAAACGTTACAATATTTTTATAAAAAGATTTTATTATTACAAATTAAAGAGATTAGCAAAAATAATTATATGAATCAAATTTATTATAATTTCCAAATTTTGTGACTTAAAAAAAAACCGATATTATAAGATAAGCTTTCAAATATGTAGTATGTATGTAACACAATATCTGTAGAAGCGTTTTATGAGAAATTTATTTCGTGTGGCAACATTGCGCAAAAAATCACGACCGTTGTATGTTGATTGCACACAGTGTATTTGCGAATATCAGGTTTTATGTTGGTTCTTTTCTCGAAATTCTTTGTTTCGTTGAGTTATCATACTTAAAATTATGTTTAATATTTAGTAAAAGTTGGCACTATTTATTAAAACCGTAGTCAACTGTCTGGTAACGGAGATGTATTATGAAAACGATGATGGATTTTATGACCCCGAAATATTTCAAGTTGTTAGTCGTGAACTTTGTATGTACTTAGCTTATTTGTCGTGTAAATAATCAATAGTGCATTGTTCACAAAATAGTCTTTTTTTCGCAGATGCAATAAGGACAAATTTCAATACGTCGTATTACAATACCACTAGAAGTGTACCTACTCATACAGAAGATGGTATACCAATCCGAAAGTTGTATGTGTCTAATCTACCACCAAAGGTAAATAGTGATTACTTCACCAAAGACTAGCCAAGTTTAACTTTTCGTTTTTACCTCTTCGTATCCATGAAAATGTGCGTTTTTGTCATTTGGTCAAAACAATAACATTGTTACAGACAACACGCACGGAGCTGTTCGGTATATTTGCACAATATGGATTTATTAAAAGTTGCTGGTTGCGAATGGGCGACAAGGGCCCCAATAGAGCACCTACCCCCACATATGCCTTTGTTACTTACAGTGACCCAGCTGATGCTCACAAGTATGTAAATTGTTTTTTTTTTTGCTTTCATTGTTTATTTTTAAACTCACTAAGTTCTTGCATAAAGATTATTAAATGTTATATTACATTTAATGTTAATTTTATTAATATAATTTATTTTAACAATGCATATACAATACACATTAGGTAATTTTCCTTCCATTACTTAAGTACATATATACTAATTAAAATTAAAATTTATATAGGGCATTACTAGCTCCCCTCTATGAGAAGACGTTACGAGGGCGTCATCTCAGAATATCTCCAGCAGACAGCTGGCATCAACCTGCTGAAGATGCTGATGGTAGAGTCCGCTGGAAGCCCCGCGGTGAGCATAGTGACCATGCAGGAAGTCCAAAACTGGAATCTGACCAGAATACAGGTAGGACTTTATATAGTACTTTGTTGTATTTAACCTACTTATCTATACTAATATATAAAGCTGCAGAGTTTGTTTGTTTGTTTGTTTGAACGCGCTAATCTCAGGAACTACTGGTTAGAATTGAAAAATTATTTTTTTATTGAATAGACGATTGATCGAGGAAGGCTTTAGGCTACACAACATCACGCTGCGACTAATAGGAGCGAAGATATAATGGAAAAAGAAACCGACGGGGACGAAGTCGCAAGCAACAGCTAGTGTATGTATAAATTACATTATAC
>DWAJ01000902.1:0-26793 GCA_018238005.1 Eurema mandarina
GCTTTATAGCAAAGTTCCGGGTAGCACTGCATTGGCTATGGGCTGGCGTTACTCTTACCATCAGGAGTGCGTCCAGCTCGTCTCCCCTCTCCATATTATAAAAAAAAAGTAATTTGTCATTTTTATGAAAAAAAAAAACCTTTTTCACAACTTCTAGGGACCGTGACCTATCTGAACACCTTCTCGCTTTTCCAAAATAAATAGTGTTAACAAACAGTCGGACAAAGGTACGGAGCCGTAAATATCGGAGCGAATCGAATGTGTTTATGATTTCAATCTTGCTTTAACCACTTTAAAATAAAATGACGCACCTACTCTACCTTGCGCCTACTATTCATCATTCATACTATTTCATATTTTCGCTGAGAAAAACATATTTTTTTGACAATTCGACATCTAGATAAATATTTATGTGCAAATTGATGGGTCAAGTGAAAACAAGTTTGCAAAAATTATGTTTTACGTAGGTAATTATACTGTTTAGTACTTTTATGTACGTTGTGAGTTGTGTCGACCTAGTTCAGCGCGTATTTCTTGATTTTTCGTTAAATATGAGAATCATACAGTAATGTCGACAGTTCCATAGTGTGCATGTCATTACGTCAATGGAACACTTCGCGGTTAGCATTATGCATGCGCTAACGGTCTGCAGAGTCGGCCCTGCGGCTACCGGGCCATTGTTATAAAGTGACATTTTCTTAACAACCTGATACACTAAGGTCAAGAGATATGATAGTGTCACGACACTTTTTGCATTCGTTTCTGTCTGTATAAAGGGGTCACATGTGAAACTAAACTTTCACTAAACGCGTTTGACTAGACGTCGCTTTAATTAGCTGATAATTACATATTGGGCGTGGTTCGCAATACATCATAATTCATAAGGTGATATACATAACCTGTCACTGATAGTAAATGGCTAGCTTGAGACAATTTTAATAAGGTACCTATTACTTTTTCTATAGCAGGGTTTATACATCATGTTTTTCTTTTGTCCTTGTAATGGACAGTATTAAACAAGGTGTAGAGAAAACTTTTCACTTAAGCCTGGAAGTTTAAGAATTTTCGGTATGTCACCACAGGCTCACAATAGTGCTGATTGTTTTTTATGATTGTCGTAGATAAGCCATATTGCCACTCACACTTCATTTATTGAAGGATAAACATTGCATTGCTTTAATGCTTTAAGATGCTATTGTACTTATCAATGTTAGCATTTTGGTTGCAATTCGAATAATATCCTACAATACCATATAGCTACAATCATCATTGTTAAACTGTCCGTACAGATCACAGAAATATAAATAAAAAGGTAGGTAAAATTTAGATTGATTTCGATGGTACAGACAGTTTTAATAGCCTGTACTTTCCAAGGATATGAGTAACTTTCCTGATTGATTATTATGACTATATACAATATTTACATTTGTAAAGATAACAGATATGATTTGTAGAACTACCACAATATATTAATACCTACATATATAAAGTCACTGTAGTATAAACTGGATGTAGACCAACAAGGTTAGTTGTCCTGTACGAATGCGGTTCGCCGACCGCGGCCTTATGGATGCGACCGTTTAGGTCAAAACGTGATGTTACAAGGAATACAGTGTGTCTAGATAGGTAGATACTCGTGTCATTAATACCCACCGTTTCGGATATTAATCGTTCATCATCTAAAATCTGATATCATGACTCCATGCAAGATTCGTAACGGCTCTTTAGCCTTATTCGAATTTGCCATTTTCGATTAAAATGACTCCATCCCACGCTAAAACGCTTTTATAGCGTCGTGTGAGAGATATCATTGATCCAATTTTGGTGAGCTAAATTGTGTTAGCCTTATGCGTATAAGGTAGTTTAAGGTTTCTTGTTATCTAGATCAGAAATAATTTAATATTAGGAAGTACTAGATAGTATCTATAATTAACACAAAGGAAGAAAATATGTAATTATGTTCCTCTGATATTTTGATAACTCCTATAGATAGGTACCTATATTGTAACATATTGTTATTTGTTGAAAGTCTATTCACCTGGATCTTGAAATATAACTTAATTTTGTAGTCACCGGAAAAAACTAGTACAAAGTTGCTAAACCAAACTGCTACATAAAATGTATTACATAAAATAAAGAAATTAGATTTAAAACATATCTAACTTTTCATGATGTTTGTATGATGTAAGGAGGTGACTTAATATAATATTTAATATATGAGTCCGACATTTACATATGTATTAATATAGTACGCTTTCCACAGTCTGGATCTAAACGATATTGCTTACCGATAAATAATTCTCAAATTAAAATTAATCTATAAATCGTGGCTCTAATTCGGCATTCTTAAGAGTATTTCATTTAAGCTCCCGACAAAGAGACTTTTGTTAGTGAAATGGAGTCGTTCGGAATACTTACAATAAATGTTTTGTCTGTACGTGGCTCGGACAGTGGGTCAATTTTTAATTGAATACAGAAAAGTGGTGATTATACACGCACGGCCAACTCAACAATACTCTTTGGATTTACATAGTTTCTCTGCTCTTTTAAAACTGTTAAATTGTCATATAGCTCTTCACTTACAATCACGTTTTTCATTGCGTTATTTTATGGCAATTACCACGCTTGTTGCAGCATAAAATTAAATGAATATGGTTTTTGTGGTAGTCAAAATATTTAAAATAAACAATAATAAAAGTAGAGATTGGTAAAATAGGTTACCTATATACAGATTGCTGCAGAAGTAAAATATTACGATATTTAAGGGGAGATGATCATATTATGAGTTATGACTTATACGAGTAGGGATGGGTAGGTAGTAGTTACATAACTATCAATTAGTAATCTACACGTCACACGTAGATACAGGTATCTAAATTTAAAATTTCAAGCGTTACAGGGCTACGTCCTATAACAATAAAAATCAGATGGTCTCATATTGTGCGGCCAGGAAGAGCGTAAAATCTTTTATTGTTTACCGCGCCGATCCGTGCCACTCACTCCACACAATCACATTACCGACATATTTTATGCAACAAATTAAAATACCTAATGTCTACGCAGCGTTAATTTTAATTTTGTCTGGTACTAGGTGATATTTAAAATGTTCCGTTCATTTTAAATATCACGGAAACATTATAGTCAACACTTTAAACTATCTAAACATTTTTTATTACATTGGCAATTTTTTTTTTGTTTTTCTCTGTATTAAAAAAAATATACTGCATTAATTTGTTTCCTTTACACTACTCTTAAAGAATATTTTAGTCTTATGCTGATTAGTAATTTTGAATTATAGTTTGTAAATTAAGTAAGTTCTTTGTAAATTAAGTATCTAGGTATAGTTCATTATCTAACTATCATTTGCTCATAATAGCTTATCAAGCATTTCAAATGCTTTCGTGCACAATATTATATAAGTATTACCGCGTATTACCTATACAACATTACCAATAAAATCATTTCTATGAAAAATAACGATGTTTCAATCTAAACAACATTTTCATGATCATCGTTACGGTTCAAATGACAGGTCATGCTTGGCTATTCCCGATATTTAAATAACGGCTTTATTGTCTACTGCAGATTATGCATTGATTCAAATCACCGCGTTGTTAAGCTATAACAACTATATAAAACTTGTACCTATTAGAAATACCGTAGTATGAATAAGTATTGTGATGATTGTAGATGATCATCAAAATAATGTTTTCTCAAAGAATAATAAGTTAGCTTACCATAAATTTAAAAGCATAAGGTAAAAAGTTAATAAATTAATCGTAGGTACCTAGTATTTTTTAAATACAGGGAACACCAATACCAGTAAGAAAAAAAAGTACCTAATCAAATTAAGCAATTTGTTCAGTACAACAATTTAGATAGATTTCACACAACGTGAAAACAAAACTGATTAGGACACACAATAATATTGTTTAAATTTTCTATTATTATAAAGAATAAAAATATTTGGTTTATGCCCACTGGTTACAATCTAGTTACGGTAGTTACATAAAACTGTAAAATAATTGAAGCCTTTGTTTCATCGCGCTACAAAGATAAGCTTCACATTACTCCTAACAGCATATTTATGTTATCTTACTATTTTGTAATAGAGGGTTAGCTCCAACGCCTCAAGCTCTTCGCTAGTTTGAGCTCTCTCGCTTTTTAGCTCGAAATGTAACCTGCTTAGAAAATTAATATGATTTTACATTGACAAAAACGTTTAAGTTATTCCGTACTTCGTGCTCCAATTTTATCAATGCTGTTGGATACCTTTTGTTGTAGGTAGTTATATTTAGTCGTAATGTTTTAAAACAGTATTTATAAAAGAAAATGAAATTTGCAAGTAATAAGGCAAGAGTATTCTCTAATGATCAAAACGTTATTACTGAGTAAAAGTAGCCTCTATAATCTTGCTATTGACTGAGATTGATCCCGTATGGAAAATCGCCTTTCTCAACAGATCATGAATGTTTTTAATAGTTACAAGCTAACATATCCCATTACACGATGAAAGAATACCATCTATTAGCCGGGGTAGGTCAGTGAACAAGTCATTGGGTTAATAGAACAGTCGGATCGGTCAATTGTCAAGTCATTCGAGCCTATCTTGGTTGGAGAAGCTTATTAGAGTCTGGCATAAAAAGCGGTATTGAATCTGTACAATTGGTTGGGAGGGCCCGAACAAATGTAATTCGATACATGTTCTTTGTGTTTTTAATGAGTATAATAGGATCGTAATTATACTAAATCAGCAAAGTATATTAAAAGAAATATTTTTATTTCAACTGCTATTTAATTTTATTCAACTTAGCATATTTTTTATAACCGTTTGGCCAAAGACGCACAGACGGACATAACATGAGGCAGCTATAAGCTATAGGCTTCCTAGGCGGAACCTTCATAACTCTAAGAAATACAGTTTCTAATTGAAAAAAAAAACACTTCACTTCACAAATCTTTGTGTATATATTGATCACACTGTCTTTGTTTCCAGAAGTGCTTCATCTAATTGGCGAACCTGACTTTCGCGATGTTCGGTTGCGCTGGGAATATGGCGACGCTGACGAAGACCCTAAGAAATTATTGGCCTTCCAAGTCAATTACTGCGAGCTTCAAGCCTGGGGACAGTATCGGTGTAGAACCAAGGTAGTTTCAGCATTGCTTGATGTAATTTTTAAGTCAAATATTGTAGGTAATCGGATTGTCACATGATTGCTTATCAGTTATCTTAACTAGCCGCCAAAACGACAGATGTGCGAAAGTGGTGTCAAACAGTAATTTCAGTAACTGCAATGTTAATTGATAAAACCATAGGTTTTCATCTAGACTTGAGATTTAAAATATACATAAGGAATTAAATTTGTATTTTAACCATGATTTATAGAATTAATATCTCAAAGGGATAGATTGCATTTAGAGTCTTTTCGTTATAAAGATAAAACTTGTAAATTTAAAATGTGGTGTCGTAGTACGGGAATGCACAATGCGTATTGCTTACTTTTATATTGGATAAATGACAATTCTGGCTCTAAATTTACATACGAAATATTGTATGGACGTGTATGTATGATGGATTTAGCACTAAACGAGGGAAATAACGCTATAGGATGACTGTAGATGTGCATCAAAGCATAACATGAACACGACGACCGATCTGTAGTTCCGTTTGTAAATGTTGGCCATTCGTTTTATTATTTATTTACAAGGACGAGCCGGCAAATATATTTTGAACAAATATGTAATTGAGGTGCACGCTGTGGTTATTTTTTATTGGGCAGCTGACAATTTCCTGTATAGCTACATAGCAACTAGCGTAATGTTATCTAAGCAAATAACATTTATTAGGGTATAGTTTTATTCTTACTAGGTACGTATACAAAATAAGCTTAAAGGGTATAACACGAATAGATAGGTAATAACTAAAACGACAATCCCACACTAACTGTGTGGCTGCAATAAAAGGAAATAAGTATGACTTGAATTATGTGTTGAATAATAGATATTAAATATACCCAAAACCTTTCTTGTCATAGTGGTAAGAGGGAATGATCTTAACACCCAATTCCGTTATATAACATTTTAATGTTATAGTACATCCGGGCCATTAATATATCAATTGACCTCATTTATTAAAATCCTTTCAGAGAATTTTCCGTGCTACGGTGGGGCATACACAGACTGTAAAATCCTAACACATTCTTAGCTTTCCTGTAATCCGTGCTTTGATTAATTAATATTAAACAGCTCTTTTTTTAACCCACTTCAAAAAAAGGATTATATACCAACTTCAAAATTATGAAATTACGATTAAATCATTTCTATATATGTAGGTACTACATGCAAATACATATTACTTTGTGCGAAGCAAATTTATTTTTTGCTTTTTAGTTTGAAGTCGGTTTATTTTTGTTAAAAATTATTTTAATAGCTATGGAAATAAAGCTAACAAATTTACCATTGAAGTCAATTGTTCACAGGTAGTGGACAGTTTTAGCGACGAGAGGAAAGCGAAGATAAGTGAAACCACAACAACTGCGAAACCACCAGTTGTCGGTCGTAGAGGAAGGGTCTTCACTACGCACATTACTGGTCTACGGATGGCCACCACATACTCTTTCGAAGTACGCCCTGTAAGACGAGACGCGAGGGAGCTGGCAGACCCGCAATCTATTGGTTCCAAAATCATCATTGTACCTACAAAAGGATGTACGTATATACATGTAGAGATATAAAATTATTTTTCTTTTATTTCATTCAATTTCGAAAATAACTAAAGGTGGTTAATCCGCTTCATAAAAGCAACAGTAAAAGGATATTCAAAACTTTCTCTTTCATCGATATTGCTTAGGCATTACAAAATACCTTTGGTAGTGAAAAAGAAAGTTACCTCACGCGTGTTTTAACTTTCTATTGTCTGTATACTTAAAAGGATAAATTTGTTTTTGTTTTGTATCTACACACAGGCATTTGTCTATAGGGATGACTTATTCAAGGTTTTGTTTAGTTTCAGCACGAGCTACTCAATGCTTACCACATGCAAGTGAGGTGGAAGTGTCAACTGGGCCATACTTTGGAGGGCGCATAGCGGTAGAGGCAGCGGACGGAGGCCCCGAGAGATGCTCCATACAAGGCAACCCGAACAGCGCACAGGACGCATACATACTTCGGATTCACCACGATGAATGCGGGTCTGATGTCAATGAAACTACAGTTGCTACCTATGTCATTGTACAAGAGAATCTACCAATCCTAACACACAGTACTCGTAGGTAAGGGAATACGTTAAAATATTCTGTAAATAAATCGACAATGACCAAACAGCAATTTATTTCTATTGGACTGTAAAACAATTGGTTTCATTGAAAACAAAATTTCAGATTCTTGGTTTTATGCACGTATAAACCAGAAACATTGACGGTTAGAGCCGGCATTAACTTGCCTAAATCAAGCCCCGGTGACGTCCTCATGGAGACAAAACCACGTGGCGCCGTCGAACCTTTCAATGATATTGACGATAATAATTTACAACCAGCGCGGTTGGAAGCACAAAGGGAGGAGAGTCCGCAAGGTTTGTACAACTTATTAAATCTTATTTTTTTAGTGATAAGAAAAACGGTCCGGTGATATTCTAATTGGGTCACTTAAGCGCACTTGAATACAAAATGTAAAGTCTACTAAATCTAGACGAAATTGCAAATTTAATTACTTTCGTAACGAAAATCAGAGGAGAGTTAAATAAAATTCAATATAATTTTAAATTGTTTATTTATTTTCAGGCATGTTTGGTGAAATAACATTAGTTATGTTTCTGGTGGTAACTGCATTTGGCGCGATCGGGTTTTTAGTATGGAAAATAGTCCCACAAGCAGACAGAGACAACGCATCTATATCAACAGCTTCGTCTCTTTCTCGCAGTAGCATCTTTGGAAGACGCAATAGAGACCTATTTTCAGACCAAAGTTCCGTCTATTCAATTACTTTGTCTGAAAAAGATGAAGATATAGTTAAAAAACCCAATGACGGTATGGATAACACGTCTGAAGCTTAGAAAATAACTCTTTCGTTTTTTTAGGTTAATATTATCTGTGGTAATAAATGAAACTGTAGATAACATTAGGCGTGATATAAGATAAGCGGCAATTTCTATAAACATAAATAGTGTAAATTAGAATTTATCTTTAATTTATTCATTAATTTAATGTCTTATCATTTGTGACTGCATCAACTAACATGTAAATACTAGGAATAAGAAGGTATAAGTTATTTTAAATATCTTAACTTAATAAATGCATTTATTGTCCGTTTGACTATTCGGGCCAGTACAGTATAAAAATAGTTTATATTTAAGAAAAAAAGTGCACTGTGTTAATAAAATATAAAACTTACTCAAGATTTTATTTATATTTGATTTCCGTTTCTTCATTTTTGATATAAAATTGTTTCTCCATTGGTATTTCGGCAAATAGAAATTCTTTCACAATATCATTCAATTCTTCAATAGCTAATTGTGCATGAAGCCTAACTATTGAATCTTCATTTTCATTTTTGTAGAGCTTATTTAGTGTTCTGTATATAGGCAGTAAATTTTCTTTGAGTTCAATCAATGTGTTTTTTCCTAAGCCTTTAAAGAAACTAGTGATAATCATAACAGCAGCCCTCCGACATTCTATTGCTTTGTCTGTTTCTATTATGTTCCAAATGCAGAGAAGGATCTAAAAAAATGTATATAATATATAAAAAATTCTATCAGAGGCAATTTTTTTCTATAGTAAATTATTTTATTCTTTCTCTAGGGGTTTAATTGATTTATTATTAAAGTATACCAACCTCATAAATAATTGTGCCAACTTTGTAATGCAGAACTAACACAATTTCAGCTAAATTGGACAGAGCTGAAGTTCTTATTAATGGATCATCTTCTCTACATCCACATAAGAAAGTGTTCAGTAGTAATGTTTTATGTACGACTGCCATTTCGCCTAGAAGAATAGATAGGTTTTATGCAGCTTAATTTTCGAAAATTCTTTAAAGGGAAGTGCGTAATTATACCCACTTCTCTATAATTATATAGCAAGTGCTATGTATTTAAAAATACATAGCAATAAATTATAACTTACCTAAGCTTCTAGTCACCTTCACAATAATATCGCCTATCTTCATTCTCACCTCTGTCA
The DNA here is from genome assembly GCA_018238005.1 of Eurema mandarina. Taxonomy (NCBI): domain Eukaryota; kingdom Metazoa; phylum Arthropoda; class Insecta; order Lepidoptera; family Pieridae; genus Eurema; species Eurema mandarina. The sequence goes on from DWAJ01000902.1 coordinate 9,177, forward strand.
GTTTATTTTGCTCCTCGAAAGTTTGTTCTACTGTAAGTGATGATTGCAGAAATTCCTTACATAAGGCATTTAGAACATCTTCTGTACAATATTTGGCAAGTGATGCTGTACAATTTATTGCCGCCAGGTAAATGTAAGAATCAGAGTCTTTCAATTGATTCTGAAAAAAATATATTTAGACATTTGTGTACAACTTTTTAAAAAAATTTATTACTTGTTTTGAAAGAATTCTTTACCTGAAGTAAGCAATACACATAATGCCTCTTTGATATAGTTTCTTCATCTTTGGCATCAATAAGCTTATTGAGTTCAATAATTCCATGTGCTCTGACTGGTAGTAGACTATCAAATATATTATTTATAGCTTTTGCATATGGAGATTCAGTTTCAGAATGATGCCCATAGTTGACTATAGACAGTATTTCTTTACATAGCATGCCATTATGACCCTCAGTTTTAGCTATTGTCTTAAGCATAGGCAAAATGTTTGTTAGATCACCCTTTATATTTTCAGCATTGTTACTGTTAGCTAAAAGAGAATTCAGTAGGACCAATGCTATTGTTATACATTCATCAGTTTCTGCAAAGTCCAACAAAAACAACTTTTCTACAAAGTTAATCAGTATTAAAGGATTTGTTGTGATTATACTTGCTTTTGGACTTGCTGATATTTCAGAAAGGAGAATCAAAATACTGGCATACTTTTCATCACTGTTCCGTAAAATAGGCTCATCTTCTAGTGTTAATAATGTTTCATTTAAATTATCTTTTCTCTTTGTGTTTTGATCTAAGAACTTTTGCAAAAGGTATTCATATAATATCAATGATGATGATTTATTAGTATTTTCAAATAAGAAGAGTATAAGTGATGTAACATCTTGTATACTATAATTAATAGGATCTGATGAACACTTTAGTACAACACCAGATTGATAGTCTTCAACAAGGACATGTGTTTCATCAATATTGAAATCATCATCAAGTAATTTATTCAAAGCATTTAAAATAACATCTTTCTCTTCCAGTTCCAGGCTTTTTAATATTACATCATTTATTTTTTTCTTTATCTCACTGTGAGCACATTTCAAACTCATCAAGGATAGTACAAATAAATTTGAAGCAAACACATGTTTAGGAATATCAAGTTTTGGCATACAAGTACATATTTGGAGAATAGAAATTTTGTGTTCTACCTCTTGTGCAGTGAGTATAATTGTACCCGGATTATTATTCAGACCAATCAAATATTCATAGTTAAAAGGTTGAAGAGTTTCATTTAGCAGGTTTTTAACATGTTCAAAGTCGGGATATTTATTTGATAAGTTTATTAAACATGATACAGCAGTTGCTAAGTAATGTCTGCTATTTAAATTTAATATTTGCTTCAGTTGGCCACACATTATGTTTAAGTATTCACTTTCTGTAACATTGCCATGCTTTGTAGATACTATTTTTGTGATCATATGAATTTTATTCCAATCGACTCCAACATCCATATCATGACTGTCAATAAAACATCTGATCAAACTCAACAGTCCTCCAGGAGATATAAGTTGCCGACTCATTTCTTTTGCTATGATTCTTTTGACAAATGTTGGTGGTTCTACCTCTCTAACATTTTGTAAAACTAATAATTCTTTCATGAGTATTGGTTGAAAACAATTATTTACTAGATGTTCATATATGGATATATATGTTTTTCTTTCTGTCATTAATTTACAATACTTCTCTTCAGTCATTGTAAAACTTTTATAGATTCCAGGTTTTTTTAAAGGAGCATATGCAAGCTGAATAAGAGCTCCCAAGTAATCTGTTAGATGAAATGTTAGAATTATATTTTTTAGCACAGGGACTGCATAGCTTCTATAGAAAAAATCTGTACATAACACTAATAAATCATACTTTTGATCATCATTTAAATCTATTTGTTTTAATGATTGTGCCATGACACATCTTTGAGATAAATTCAGTCCAAGCCCTGGTATCAGGCATTTTGATATACCTAATGAGGCAACAAGTTGAAAACAGGTTCTCAATGTTTTCTGATGTTTAACACTTATAAGAATGCTGTCAGAGTTATTTATTATATTAATCAATTTGTCTATATCTTTGATTATTTTTATTATATAATTTTTAAGCGAATCAAAGGTCTCTTCAATAGATTTACTATTGTTCTCAATGGTTTTATTTATAAGTATCCTTTCGAAAAACTCATTTTCGTAGCCTGTAAGAGTAAAACTCAAATTTTAAATAGAGAAGAATACAATTGTAAGTCAGCTGTTGGTTAAAGTATTTTTTGTTATATATTACCATTATTTAAAGTTTCTTCTATACTTTGAAATATTAAATTCAGCTCTGCCATATTTTACTTGTTGCAGTTGTATAGTAGACAGAACACACTGCTTCAGAGTTCAGATTTGAGTCAATTCTTTTAAAAACATTAACATGTACATAAAGGTTAGTTTATTCTATTCTTGGAGAAATGGTAATAACTAATAACTATTAAAGGTTAAATCTTTAATGACCGACGACATCTTAGATCTGTCAATTGTCATCTGTCTAAATGACAGATATTATATTATAGTAGTAGTCTTTCCGTTTAAGCCCATCATTTGTATATAATTAATTCTTTAAGTTTTAATGTTTACAACACAACTTCTGTTTCCACCACACAACTATTAAGCATTTTATTTGTTGTCTAAAATAAGTGTTTAAACTATTAACTTTAAACTTGCAATTTTTTTTATATAAGCTTAACAAACGTCAGCTGTCAAATAAAAAAGTCAATTTGACTCAAAATTCAAATTCTGCAAATGTCAGTGCAAAAGTCAAAATTCACGAGAAGCGCCGAACGCCGATGAAAAGTTCTTTGATCTCATCATAAAGAAATTTGCTGTTTATCGGCTTTTTATAGCTTTACAAAGTACTATAGAAATATATAAAAATGCTCATCAAAGTTAAGGTAAGACTATTGTCATTTAATTAAATGTATCTTGTGTATATCTGGAAAAATTTAACCTTGTATTTTGCAGACTTTAACAGGTAAAGAAATCGAAATTGATATTGAACCAACAGACAAAGTAGAACGAATTAAAGAGCGTGTTGAAGAAAAGGAAGGTATTCCGCCACAACAGCAGCGGTTGATTTTTTCGGGTAAACAGATGTGAGTGTGCACATAATATGTTATGATATCCCGAAACGAAGATTCCTTGTACTTGAAAATCATTCAGGATATGATTAATCATTCTTTAGTGATTCTACACATATATGTATTATGGATGTTTCCATAAAACATTTTTAACCTATTAAACTATTTATGAACAGACTGTCCAATAGAACATTTCAGAATAATATACTGTTTCATTCATTCCATATAAGCTATGATTTTGTTATTTCAATGAAATTTAATACTTAGGTCTCCCCAACAAATTGAGCCATATGTATATAGATTGTAATTATTTTATCAAATTTTAGGAATGATGAAAAGACAGCGCAGGATTACAAAGTCCAAGGAGGTTCAGTTCTTCATTTAGTGTTGGCGCTGAGAGGAGGCGAGTGATGATATTGTTATCTCATAATTGTAATGCTTAATTTTAATTTTTCATTTATTGTATAAAGTAAAACATCATAACTGTATTTAAATATTTTGGGCTTTTATTTCAATTCCACCTTTAATTATTAAAAAAAATATTGAAGAATTTTTAATTGGGTGGATAGTTAAAATACTATTGGATACATGTAGGTTGTACTTAGAACTATGATTTTGACATAGCATTTGCTTTATAATAATTAACAAAGAGAAAGACACTCCAGTTTTATTATATTAGCACAGATTTTATAAAACATAAGAAAGAAAAGTAAGATATGTTAGTTAATACACATGAAACTCCCATCAGCAAATAATTTTTTAAGCAAAGAAAACTTAAATTTCTGCCTTTTTAGTAAATGGAGTCTGATGAAAGGTAAAACAGTTGTGCTTGGTGGCAGTCACATTTGTTTGCAATTGTTAATGGTGAAGCGTTGTATTATAATTATAAACCTGCAGTTGATGTTTTTTATCTGCTCAAAATTTTGAATTTGTTTTTGTACTTCTAAAGGACAAAAAAGATATTTTTATTGAAGGTTGTAATTCTGGACTGCAGTTTAGTCAACTCCAGCTTTTAAGATTCTCTTGGATGTAATAGCTTGTAATAAGCTATTACATCCAAGAGAAGTTTTAATGAAATAACTATGAATGACTTAAAAATAAAAATCATTTATTTGAGCAAGTAATTTATTACATCCATAACATACAGTATACATATACATATTTGCACTGAATTCAAATTTTCATAAAAATAAATCTTTGGTTCACAGATAAACAACATCGATATCTTATAGTACTTACAATTATATATTCTATGCTCATTAAAATATTGCCACAAGCCAAAAACTTTACATCCGATTATAAATACTCTAGAGATGAGCATTAAATATTTATTGGATTTAAAATTTGCATCACTATACATACAGAAAGCTTATAAAAACGTGTCTTGCATTGTTTAAAGAATACGTCTAAATGTAACTATATAATGCATACATTTACATATAAAAATTATTTAGAGGACTTTGGGACGGAAATTACTAAATATAATTTTTTGGAAAATAGTTCAAAGTCCAAAACCTGATCAAATAAATTTTTTGTCAACATTTTTTTAAATATTGAAATTAAAGTGATTTTTTTAATTTAATTTTGGTACAATAAAACAACAATATTTTATATTACATACTAGGCGTTGAGCGAAACATTACATGTTTGGCACAAATGTTACACAGCAAATACCGTAACTACGCTAAAAGTTAAAACTGTCACTCGACATGGAATGAAATTCTTACATGTAAAACCTGTAAAAGTGGCATGTATACAAAAAAGTACAGGGAAATGGTAACTGTACTCAGACGACTAATACTTAAAGAAGTAAAGTTATAAAAGATGTTAACTAAATAATTCTATAATTATCTTCTAGAGATCCTTTCTGCACTACTGTTTTAATACCTGAAACAAAAAAAAAATAGTTGGAAATAAAATACAATTTAAAATTGAAAACGAGAAGGTATTTTATGACTACAATTACTTTATAAGTAAGATTGAAGCTTTGAGAGTAAGAAGACTCTTAAACTTTGATCCACATATTAAATTCAGTTATACCTTACGAGTTCAGCCGTCGGATAGGGCCGGTGTGACCCAACCGTATTTGTCGTGAGTTTTGACGAGTGATCGGAAGGCCTCCTCCGCGCGTCTCCTGGAGAATTCCCGCGAGGACCGCGGCGGAGCGCGCGCGACCCGCCCCTGGCCTTTCACCACAGACGCTGCGAACTGCATCACGACAGCCTCCACTGTGTACGCGGACGCCCAACCTCTAGGTGTCAGTAGTTCCATGCAGATAGCCCCACCTAAAATCAAGATTACTATAATAATATTTCACTTTAGGCGTCTTTTCTATTGTGGTTCAAATTCATCACAGCGTTTTCCAATTAAAGCACTAGAGCGCATTATGCGGTATAATGCTTAACGTTGAAAGTTTAAACAGCATCTTTCTTTATTCCTACATCGAGCACCCTCAAAAGTACTAGTAGTAGTACTTTTGCTCGATGCGTGCAATTACATGTGCAGTGACAGAAAATTAACAAATGTTTTTCTTTAATTTGACATTGATCGTAATGTCGCACTATGCTCTGAATTGAAAAACGCTCTCAATTTGTAATAACTAACATATTTAACAAGTGTATTTACACTTGTTAAATATGCTGTAATGATAATTACTAACCTTCCATTACAAAGCCCTTCTCTATCCTGGGTTCGATGACTCTCATGAATGGCGGTGCAAACGGGAAGTTTTCGGGGAATATGAGGTGTAACAGTATGTTGGAAATGTTTAGCTCCCGCAAGTCCGTTGCTAGGTCACTTTCTGGATCGATCTGATGCAGACGCACGTGCCATTCAAATAAGTTGTCATTCACTAGCTCGACCTAAAACATTTTATATCGTGATGAATATTAAAATGGATTACTGACAGAAACAAAGACACGGGTCGGCCCTTAAAATAATAAGACGGTATAAAGTAAATATCTTATGAATATCTGTTACATTTTAGGTTTTAGACAACCCAAGTTTCTTTAGATTTTAAATAATAATAAAATTAACCGCCAATAAGAACTTATTCCTATTAAGAATAAGATCCTGTCACTAACTGCTGACATATTCAAACTCTTGTACTTTGAAAACTTACCGTGAATACTGGTTCTGGACTATTTTCCTGCAACCGTTGTATTTCTTTGAGTTCCTTCATGAGTCGCTTCGTGCGCACAGCGGCTGCCCTTTCCCGAATGTCACTGACGCCATCCCTTTTCTTCGAAAGCGAGTTGCCCGTTGGACTTGCTGGCAAACTTGCCGTCGTTTCAGCTGGCGTTACACCATCCCTGTGACATAGAATTTAATATTCTAGTGCTTGTTACTATGTAGTTACTTGTTACCTACGATTGCGTTACAATAAAATTATATATACTGTAAGGTTTTGTTTTATTTTCTTTCAACAATACTTACTGTCCTGAATATTATGATACATTCAATGAAAGGTCATTTTTGTTTTATTTAATGGAACGGTTTATCCAATTCATAATACATTATTTTTCAAAGATTTTCTCACGACATATAAAACGTCTTTCTTTAACTCTATTAGTTTTTGTTTTTGTTTTGATACTACTACCAGTAGGTAATACTCGTCTTAATGGAATGTCGTTTCAAACATACTCTATATAAAGTTTAACGTAATGTCGGCGTTCACCTTGATTGTTATACCTATATATTGAATATTTAAACGCGTACCTTGTGTTCAATATACATATTATACCTATCTACTTATAAACAACTATTCATGGATTTCGTATTCTACGTTTGCAGACAGGTACACAAAGGCAGTATTTCCATAAACGAAACGACAGACTGCGCAGTTTTAACGACAAAAAAGGTATTGATAGAGCTGTAGATACTACTACACTAGATACTACACGTACCTTAGTAAAAAGCAATCAAGAAAACGTAAACGTTAAAGATTAATATTTTTGCCTAAATAAATTGAAACTAAATGAAGTTGGCGCTTTGTGCATATTCACTTCAGATGTAGAATTCAATTAATTGAGCCTGGTTATTAGCTCTTTTTATAATGTTATTGATTAGTGATTAGGTACTATAAAGATATTTGTACGAAGAAATTTACCTAATTTCCACGGTTAAATCTTACATAATGTATACCTACTTCCTATGGGCATTGGTTTGTGCTTATAATATGGCTGACTATACGATTTGTTTAAAAACATTTGTTAGTAACCCTATTAGCGCCCACAATGATGTTTCTTTTGAATAGGTACATTATTGTGTAGAATTAGGTTTCAGAGCGATCCCCGATTCCAGTCACCGCTCGACCCAGAAGTCAACGCTTCATTCAAAATGAGGTCACAAAACTGGTACACGTTATCTGAAATAGCTTTTAACTTTAAAACTAAAAATATACATATACTTATATGTATTAAAGCAATTATAAATATGGCGACGATGATGTTATTTTCCAAAGAAGCTTGCCAGTGAACTTGTCTAAATTTACTTGAACTATTCTTTAAGACGAAACCAAAAATAAAAAACGATTGTTGTAACTAAAAATAACTAAGTAGGTTAGAGTTTAGACACTTTTCGGCCATTGACTTTATACCTAAAATCATATTATGGCCTATATAAATTGTTAAACTGTAAATCAATACCTACCATTGAATTGTAAATCCTTTTTTCATTTTATTTCAAAGTCATAAGTCATAATCCTTTCGCGCTGTCGCTATGCGGATTTCTAATTTGTTTTTTTCGTGTTTTGTTTTGTAAACGAACAACTTTGAATGGGTTTTTATAAGGATGTAACAACACAACTGTATCTTTCATTTGGCAATTTACTTAAAAAACAATCACGATCACAGATTACTTTAAAAACTTAATTGCGGCAAAAAATAAGTATGAAGGCGAACAAATTATCAATAAATCTTTGTTAGTTTAATGGTACTGAAAACCAGTACCAGTACCCGTATCACCCATTCTGCTAAAATAATTGATTTCATGGATAGTTCAAACTTAAGCGTCATCATTTGAGTTTATACGATGCATTTCAATACAATGGTTCTCGAACCAAGAAAATAAACATTGTTTACCGGTGACTCTTCTAAAGCATCAAATTATTCAAATTTCTGCGAGGTTAGAGGAGCTATGAGTATTTATATATATTATAGCTTTTCGGATCGTCAAGCCTAACTAAGGCTCGTAAAGACTGACTGCTTTGCGGAAGATTTTCAAAGGCAACCTATGACTCCGTTGTTTATTGGAAAGGCTACCCAGTAAAATGATATAGTTCGGTTCTGGGCGACTTAAGTGCGACATTGCCTTTTCCTTCCAACTGCAGGGACTGTATCAAGTAGGTATTTGTGAGTAAGAAAAAGAATGACAAATGCGCCTAAAAGGAAATTACTATAAAGGAAACACTTGTTCATTAAATTATCTAACTCCAATGTAATTTGTTGAGACTTAAACCAGGAACTAATTTATGTATACATATGTATAAAGGGCATCGAGATTCTACAATCTCCGTGTGATTAAGACCGATTTCTTCGTTCGATAAATTTGTATGCGTCATGTGTTATATCCATTATGACGTATAAAGAATGCCCGACGACACATTACACATGGTCAAATGTAATTTGGCCGCTGCAATGTTCCGTGTCTTTATTTTACTGTTTTGATATTTCCATATTACTGCGACACTTACAGTATGTAGGAAACAATGTCTTTGTTTAATGTGGTATATAATTTTTATAATAAAGGTCGAATATATCAATTGGATATACTATGAGCTTTAACGATTAATTATTTAATTAGCTAATAGACAAACTTAATTTTTGAATGAATGGAATATTTATAGTTAGAGCGTAATGAATGCATTGCTTTAATGCTTTATCTAGAAATTGCAAAATTTATACTCGTTCGATTTTCTGCAAATATTAAAATATTAGTGAATACATTTTTAATTACAACACTAAGTCGTAATGTTTCCTTATGGTAGATTGGTTTATATAACTGATATTGTACAACGTTATTGATAAACGTTCTGTGTGCATGCAAATAAACTAATTTCAATTAGCTCTTTATAAAGTGCAACATAATAACACATTTTTAATTTGTGACGTTGGAATGAACCACGACTTATAGATGAGACCTGCTTGATACTGTTCAATTACTAACTTAAAATTAAATACTAAACTTAAGAATACCTTTTTGAATGTGTAATTTGTCTGACTGAAGATCACAAAAGCATTGCTATAGGTACCTAAAATAACACTTTATTTACCTGTGCCGTCGAAATAGGCTTCGTCTGGCAGGAGAGCCACTCGGTCCTGCTCCATCGTTATCCCTCTTTTCTGAACTTCGGAACAACTTCTTGAATGCAGCAGCTACTTTCTCTTTAGAACGCGACGTCATTGTTACAATAAAACCCACAATCTTTCACAACAACTATTCACATAGATTCCGTCCAGTTTGTTTACATTAGCGCTTGTGACGATGCCTGTCAAAACGAACTTCAGTTTTGAAAATCGTTTCCACTGCACCAAAAAGGCGTTAGTTGTGCACAGTCGTGTGGTGTGAGCGTTGCATAACTGAGTCTCGCGGGGTACCAGCGGTGGTGCACGTGCGACTACTCGCGAAGTGAGAGTGATGAAATTGAAACTTGGCACAAAGAATGGTGACCGGTTAGCGATGCAACGTGCCGCGGGCGAAGTGGTACCGCAGGCATAGTTATGTGCGTAACCGCATCACGCCGGCCGCTGCTCGCTGCGTGCGGCGAGTGAATGAACCGTCGTCAGTCGGTGGATGAGATGTTAGATCTCAGTTCTGACCTAGCTGACTGTGTGCGTGAATTCTATGTAGCCCTGAAACAAAGGAAACCGCTTTACGCTCATGATTTAGGTCAATATTTATTAAATCATTATGACCATGAAAAATGCCGATATGAATTAAGTATATTTATCAGAGTAAACAAAAGTTAAGTAAGCGTATCATCTGATTTATTCTAGTAAAACATCTGAGCTTTTATTGGATATCCATTGTCCTTGGCAGTGCCGAAGGACGCAACCTAAACCTCTTCGTATATTGAATAGGCTCTACCCCAATATTATTACATCCTTTAGATTTGCGATTGCATCTTTGTTATTTCTATTTGAAGACTGCCATTGGGTAAAACATTACCTATACTTTTAAGAAAATTATTTTCTTTATAAAATCGTGTTTTAATTATTCTAGTCATTTCAGTTTAATATTTGTATTATTACCTACCTACATATTCATTGCATCTTACAATGCTAAAACATTTTATACATTTATTTTACTGAGAAAAAATATGAAACGACAAATAGCGCTACAATGTCAATAAATTAATCTACATATTTAAAAGATTTACTCACTTCCTATATAAGAAATATAGTATGCACATAAATAATTCAGCCGTTCTTTATATACTTCTAGTATTAAGTACAAACATATTAGATATTTCATATCACGTATCATGCGTTATGCTCATTTGTTTGACCTTTCTTCTTATAGGGCAATTATTAGACAGTTTGAAAATGTTGGGATAACGGCTATCCACAGAAGTTTCACTTAAGTAATGGATTCGTAGTATGTCATTTACTCCGGTCCCCGAACCACAGTGTAAAAGACTGGTCAGTGGTCCGGTCTAAATATAACTTTAATCAGATCGTGTGTTGCTTGAATAATGAGTTTCTGTGAGGGTTTCGAAAGTTCATATAATCGCGAAAAAGGTACCTACGTCTGATTCGAACTTCAAAACCAAGGCAATAGTAAATATAATTAATTAATTGTTTACTACTCATATTTCTCGTAATTGCTAATTACTTTTATGAACAATACAAGTAATATTGGTATAGGTTCATTATATTTTCATTAAATAATGGTTTTATTGTTTTAAGGTCTTATTTGTATTAGAATGACTATCTATTACATATTTAAGGTTATGAAATATTTATTATCAATTAGATTGAACATTTATATAACTTATGAAATACGTATCCTCATCCCATTTTTCCCAGCTAAAATATATTTCGTTCTGTGTTTGAAACTTAAGGTAGCAATAATAAAGATTTAGTGTTTAATTAATCAAATAACACTAATTAAGTATCAAAATGTTTACATTGAGACTCGCTTTGTTACCAGTGCTGGGTGTCGAGTGGGATGTTATGAAATAATTGAACTCATACCTGTATGTATAGTGTATACTCGTTAAATGGAACGAGGTGTCACATGTCCAAAGCTATAAAGGTATTGTTCATTCGTTAAGAATCTTGAACAATATCTAATGGATTACCTAAGTCTCTGAAGGAAATAGGTATGGAATATTATCATAAGAATCAAGAAGACTATGTAGGAGGGAATTTATTTTAAGAATCTATTCATTATAATAAGACTATAATTTAGAAGCGATAGAATTTAAGAGGATGGAACTACAGTATCTACGTAATTGGAAGCAGTTTCATGTGAATAGTATAAAAATAATTTAAAGGTATAATAATTGATAACCTACTAAAAATCTTATGTAGTGGTTTGATTATAGGTATCGGTACCGCATAATAAAAAGTTATATAAAACGAGAAAAATAAAATAAACTACTAAAACAAAAATACCTAAACATAAAATTACATATTACCTACATACGTTTTTGTTGCTTTAGCTATCTACCTATCTATATTATTGTTAATATACAACGCTATAAATTTTTCAGTCCATTCAAATTATGCCGAAATATCATCTCTAGAATATTTTTAACCGGCTTCAAAAAAAGGAGGAGGTTTCTCAATCCGATCTTTTATCATTCTATCACAAACCGTTATGATATTTGAGTATACCAAAGCATAATTTCACGACGATACGAGCCATACTTAGTGTATCTGCCAATGCATAAGAAGAACAATGTACTTAGTACATACAACCATTTCACCGTTTATGAAAGTACGTCTTTGCACGCAAAATTATATCTCTAGACTATTTGGGATACACGTGCAATCCATCATGCGGCGATCGTCGGTAACACGTGTCTTTAGTACCGACAGGACGCTCCACATGCCCGCAGGAATGAGGACAACAACATTTGTATATGCAATGCAATTTATTACTTTATATCTACGTAATGATGAATGTAGCATAGCAATCTGGTGGCCACTCGGAGTGTTACATTTATATTTATATTTGTAAAAACAGTTCGTTTTATCCAAAACGATTAACTGAACTTAACATTTTTTATGAAATAAATAAGGTATAACAATAGATCATATAGTCCTCATATAATGTTAATTATAAGTACCTATGTGATGAGTAAAACTTGTTAGATAACCTTAATAGACTATTCAAAATTTTGGCCTTTTGAAGTCGCTTCCGACCATTTTCCTTATTCATACTTGATCTAAATAATATTATTTGTACATATTTAGGCATTATGACACGTGACACGTGTATTTATATCTAAACTACGTGCCTTACAGACATATAAAACCTTCTTTTAGAAACTTCACTCTAACTGATGAAAAAACCGCTTAAAAATCGGTCGCGTAGTTTTAAGGATTTAAGCATACATAGAGACAGTCAGAAGAAAGGGCTTTGTTTTATACTCTGAATAATGATAATGATGAATACAAAATCTCGTTCAGTCAAAATATACAGTGGCAGTGGCGTCGCTTTATGGTGATTATTATTGCGCGAATCTCGTTTTATGTCTCTACATCGCGATTTAATAACTCTCTATCAAATTATAAATAACAACGGCGCGACGTCCTGGCTCGTAGGTAAATATTCCTATTCAAAACCTATGACATACCTAATTATAGACATTTTACAAAATAATTCAGAACAGATCTTGATAAATAAGTACCTACATATTATTTGCTGCGCGAGCGAATTTTGACTCTCTCTACATAACATCTTGAGACATTATCTTTCCAACACGAAATCTACTTTAACTTAGGTTCATAAACACACTTTTATTTACAGTAACATTATATAGGCGGAAGATTGTAAATGTGTATGTTTGTTACTTCTTCACATCTAAACGGCTGGAATGATTTTAATTAAATTTGGTATCCAGCTATCGGGTTTTAATTAGATTTTAATACAGGATAATACACAATTAATTTTCCCTAATAAACATATTATAGCTAGTAAATCATAAATATAAATAAGTTAACCTAAAGATGTAGGTAAATAAATTTTACGTCAAAATTTTAAATGACAAGGTTTTAATGTTGATATTTTTAGTTGCTACTTCGACCTTATTTCCACTTTCAAGGGCTAACGATGCATTGAAGCGACAGTTTTATCCCTTTTTATAACGCTTTGATGATACAATCTAAACATAATAATGAGTAATCGACGTTAACATAAGTATATTATGATGTAGGAAAGCTGTTAGATTTAGGCAAAAAAATATAGAAATATCTATAAACCCGCATACGTAGAAATTAAAGTTATGGAAATATCCTGATATTCCTTCATTAATACATAAAATATAGTAGATATATTTATTTAAATGTAGGATAAAATAAAATATCGTTACCATCAAAAGAAATAATAAATAATCCTTAGATATATAAACGTGTTCTACGAAATAGAGAGGAGTAAAAAGGAATACCTATCGTTTGGAAAAAATGCATTTAATTCCTGCTTGTGTGACGATGGAAAATGGAGATTATAGTTGTTATATTATTTAGTTTGTTTTTTTAAAGAACTACCATTAATTCATCTTAAATTAATTATACGAAGGACAGACTTAACTTTTAAATTCGACACAGATATGTTTGATTTATGGTTATAAAATAACATTCTCTATCTAAATAACGTAACAAAAACTAGTATACCTAACGTCTGTCTCGTAAAAAGCTATGTACGAAAGCTAGTACCGAAATAAAAGTAAAACATTTACATAATTGATGGGATGCTTATTGTTAACGATGCACTCGAGCTGTTGCGGATGGCACTGCAGTCTGCAGATGAACGTGTTGAGTGCGATATTAATTGACTGGCTGCTGGGCCTTTGTTTGATAAACCACTTCATTTATCAGACGGAAACAGTATAATTATTTTTGTTATTGTTTATAATGTTGTAAATACATTGATTGTTTTATCACTATCACATTGTTAGTAACTAATTGGTAGCCCGTAATGAACATGTGTGGAAACGAAAATATACCTATAACTAGCAATGCAATGATAAATTATTCGTTGTCAATGAATGTCCATTAGTAGAATCATAGAATGACAAGGACTAAGGACATTATTTTCGTCTGATAGTCATTTCAAATTTGCGATCAATGAAACGTGATAGTCCAATTAACTGTCTAACTGATTGTATGATGTTATGTTTATTTTGTACGTGTTGTTAAAAGAAAATCGACACTTACCTTAAATAGCGGGATTCGTGAGTGATTATGTGGTAGAGACGGCCATACGCCCGAGCGGCGGTAAGGGACCGCGCACACTGAGAGCATTCCGATGTACTCCGCGTGATGGCGCCCTCCGGCTGCTGCCTAACCTCGACCATCGATCCACCCTCCCGTCCTCCGCTTTCACGACCCTATCGTCAACTCTATAGAGTTCAATTTAAGAGCGGGTTTGTTTATTCCCGGAGACGTCCCTAGCTGACGCTAACCGCTCGGGACAAAGTGCGACGCAGATTACTGGCCTTACACAATACGTACCTACTTTTATCTCCATTGCTTTGAGTGACGCACTCGGCTCCTTCATTATAATTGTTAAGCAGGTAGCAGTAAAACTCCTTTGACAATTTATTCTTTAAATCGACGCGATTGGAAGTTTTAGGAATAAAAATACAAGAGTAAAAACAAACAACTTTATTTATGTAATAATAATGGTTAACATCTAAAATCACAACAGATGTACGTCTTAACTTGCAATAAATTATTTAACTAATTGCTATTAACATTTACTTTAGTCAAAAATTTTAAATAATATAATTTCGTTATTTTTTATAATAAGGATGATATGTACACATTACCACATATTTTAGCTAAAATGTTGAATATTTTAGAAAACAGCCACTCCATTTTAAAACTTACATTTATACATAAAATAACATATGACAAATTCATAATTCATATAAATTGAATAGTTATTATTTTGTATTTGGCGTTGAGTGATGTTTAAAATATAGGTAGGTACACGTTATCCGACAATTTATTTATTAAACTTCGAGTAAATTAAGTCCGTACACATATATTATTATTACTATAAATCTATATACATTATTAAAACAGTAAAATATACAACTCATATTATTAATAATTATTATACTTTGTTATTAAAATGACGAGCAAACCTCGCCGTACGGTTTCGGGTAGTTTAAATTCATCTACGTTCAATACAATATACATCACATCACATTATGTAATAATTATGTCGTCATAAAATGTACTTTCAACAAAAAAAAGTTTTTTACGGTACTTTAAAAATTGTTTACAAAATATATATAATAGGCATTCTCATCAAGCATTCGATCAATTAAAATACTGTGTATTACCGGTAATACTGGGTGATTTTCTATGAACATTTAAAGTTTAAGTCTAAAATCTGATATGACAAAGATTTTGGTCAATGCATCAGATAGAGGAAGTCAAAAACGTGATATGGCCGAAATTTTCAACTATTTTTATTTTTTTTAATTTATACATTTATTATGTACACTTTGATTGTAAACTTTATATTATGTACTTACTTCATACTGTACTTCAAATGCTATTAAAGATTTTTTATAAGGCGTAAATCAATACATTAATCTTATATTTACGTTATTAAAGGGCATATATAAAAATACTATTACTATGATCTATTTACGACTTTAAAAAGTGTGAGAATAATTGTGATTGTGCCGTTATAAAGATTTTAATAATCCCTGGTGCATGTAGACTACTGATAACTATCTCGAATATATTAAGAACCCATACTTACATACGTACAATGAATGAGATATTTGGAAAAATGTTAGCTTATCTACTACAACTGTTTTTATATAGCATAGAACTAAAACACCAATATTACAAACTATGTATTGCTACTGTTTCAATGCTTATAAAATCATTTAAAGATCGACGTAAAAATAATACAAAGGTAATATTTTTCTTGTCTAATTGTTTGTCAACTTGATGTATAAGTGTCCAAGTTATCAGAGTTAAAGCAAAACTTATAAATAAGCGAAACGATTTGTCCCGAATACTCAGTCTTCACTTTTTACTCAAGTATAATTTTTAATGGCTACTAGACTTTGAATGGCAATATGAGATTAATATTCAATAATATATAATAATTCAACTATATAATAGCATATCAAACGATATAAAATTCAAGCATAACACACTATAAACAATAATTAATTATAATTGTATATATTATTATATATTTGTACCTAAATTCTTACTAATATAAATAAAATAGTCTGTCACATTGGTCTGACAGCGGTAGCACCATACCAAAATATTCAAAATATAAAATATAATATTCCTAGAAGAAAAGCGTCTACGGCTGCCATAATTCTTAATAAAACACACGATTAGACTACAGGACACACAATACACAAATCATCCACCCACAACGCAAGTTAATGTTCCAATAACATTGATCTCAGAGATCGCGAACGATTGAGACTAACTTGAATAGCAAACGTCTCGATATATTCCAGTTTTTTAGTGTACCTACGGGTCCAGTGTGAGGTGGATCATTTCTGCAGAAGTTCATTCGGAAGTCAGTAAAGTTTTCTATTTATTATTCCACAGATAAAAAACGTCAATAGAAACGGGAAGATATTGTTGATAGGTATAATTTTGATAAGATTCGTGTCTGGCCATAGCGTAAGGTATAATAGACCTCAGCCGCTCCGCCGTTGAACATTGTACAATATGCCTAAAAGCATTATATTGTAGTTTAAATAGTCCATTATGTTATGCGTTAAACACTACACATAATTCGTTTAGACTGCATCTGCGTCGCTGCCAATATACAGAAATAGATATAGCTAAACGTCAAGTGTTCAAATCTGCATCGCTGCCAACATACAGAACTAGCTATAGCTAAACGTCAAGTGTTCAAATCTGCATCGCTGCCAACATACAGAACTAGCTATAGCTAAACGTCAAGTGTTCAAATCTGCGTCGCTGCCAACATACAGAAGACGTGAAGTCAAATCTGCGTGGGTGCCAACCTGACGGAGCACTAGGTGTCCACGAGGGTGGGGGCGGGCAACGGGTGTCATAAGGGGCGCAGCAGCTGGCAGAGCGGCGGCCAGTACACGCGGAAGGCGTTGAGCGAGTGCTATAAGTCAGTCTCCGTCCACTGCTAATCCCCGCGCCGCAGTCGCCGCGCGGCAGCCGTGTTCTGACGGTACCACCACACCTACAAATATTAATCAGAAAACGTTTAAACACTACACTTTAATAGCGCAATATCTAAAAATAAATAAAGTTTTATGGTCTATGT
>DWAJ01000903.1:0-26762 GCA_018238005.1 Eurema mandarina
GCGTGAATAGACTGCTGGCGTTCTTCGATGACCTGGGGTGGATCGAATGAAATCCCCACCCACACGCAAAAACCGCGCCTTGACGTGGAGTTGCGGAAATTAGCCCGTGCATACCATACCATACCAACCTAGCTTTGCGATTGTTTATTGGTGGAGTTGGTCGTTAACTGTCAGGCGAATATACCTACTGCTCAACTGAGCAACTGTCCACCATAACATTAAAATTAGAAAAAAAAACAGATCTTGAGTCTTGAGTCTTGCATCTACCTATATTTTTAATTCTCATATAAATAGAAGCAGTGTAATTTAATTAGCTTGGGTATACATCACACTTACTAAATAATATTTGTGGCTGAGTTTTACTGATAAATGAATTAGGTAAGCTGTTGGAAGTTTTGCGCTAGGGCGGCTTAACTAATTCTGAAGAATCTTTGAAGCTGATAAAGTTTTAATAATCTCGTCGCTATAAAATAATTATACACAATATGAATCGTCGTGGTATTATTATTTTTAAAAGATGATGAGATGTTACAATTGCATTTAAGAAGGCTTTGTGCGTAGGATTGCGTAGGCGTAGCCCTAATGAACCTAGTTCTCACAAGTATTGATCATAGTTTAATTGACTTTTAATTTAAATTCTAGTTTAAATTATGAGATGGATTTTATTATTTCAGTATTTTTATTTATTAATTTATTACACTACATTAAATAAATAATTGTACATTACAATAAATAAAATAAAATTGTCATTAAGAAGCCAAGAATTAACAAAATCTACGAAAATTTGCCATGCAATATGAACGAAAATGCTTCATTTTTGACACATTATATGATATTTTACGAGTGTTATTTTATAACTTAATAATTTTGTTCTAAAAGTAAGTGACTTATATGTCGTTATGAAAAAGAAAGACCTTTAACCAGCCTTACATTTTCTTAAACTCAGTAAAACATATTATAAATAGGATAGTTTATTTATTTAAGTCCTTTCAATAGAACGATATTCTTTAATTACCAACTTCCTTAACATATAGTTTGAAGGCACCGACTAATAAAAGCAAACACCAATGAATTAGCTACGACACATAAAATTTACTTTTCTGGTTTATTGTTCATATTATTTTAAATACCGATACGAGTTTCGAACAATTTAATATTTAATACTTCCTTCGATCGTTTTACGAGATATAAATATTTAAATCGATTTTCTGTAAACGGAACCAAGGAACCAACTGTGATTATATATAATTGTTTTACGGTCGCGTTCAAATAAAATTATTTTCTATCAATGGAAAATCCGTGAATGGTCTAGATTTATGGAGATTTAATTGAATAGGTTGCGTGTAATATGACTATTAAGAGTGTCGGTCTTACAACAAATATTGAAATTACAAAAGCCTCAGACGATTAGAGCATTTAAAATCATATTTATATAGTCAGATTTCATTTGCTTCTTTTCGAATGTAGAATTTAATGCTCGTAATTTCACGCTATTTTTATTTATTTACACACCTGTTTTTATGCAAATATAAACGATTAAGCCAATTATAGGCTTACCAAATTATCTTACGGATAGTAGATGCCGAAATAGGAGTTACCATCACATAACTACTTTAATCAAGACAGTATATTAGGAATGTTTAGATTTACCAACATTAAAAAAGAGTAAATTTTTCATTACTTATTATGAGTTTTAATGAGCTTCTAATAAACGTAGCGTAAATAATGTTGGTGTTAGGTGTGGTTAATAAACTTAAAAAGTACTTGATCGATTTTAATGTTTCTTTGTTCATTAGAAAGCTACCACTCAGCTATCACTGAGTAAAATAGGCTATATTTAGTATAATTTCTACCCGTGCGAAGCCGGGCAGGCTGCTAGTGTAATATAACAATGTAAAGCTTAAATAATAATTAATATAATTCTTAATATATAATATAATACTTGCCTAACAAACTTTTATTTCAAAAGATACTCGTATGTATCCTGAAGTAGATACAATTGTACCACGTCCCTCCAACTTTTAATCTTTATTACAAACCAAATGTACAATTAAGTATCGATAGCAAAATATACTATAACACGTCAACAACGGCACTTTGAAATCTGCCCGTGACGAAGATCGGTTGACATGAGATCATAACCTGCGGTTGCGGTATCGAAATGCCGCGAAATTGACTTTCGGAGAAACGAATTGACACGATCATACAGATGTGTTTGTGAGTTACGGCTTTGCAATTGGTACGGTTTCATAGTTCATACTAATATTAGGAAGTTTATCTTAACACTAGCTGTTGCTCGCGACTTCGTCCCCGTCGGATCTATTTCTATTATTATGTTATAGTGAGTCATTCTTAGAAGATAGACATATACTGTCGCGGACTTTTTTATGATCATTTAACGAGGAATAATTCTTTGATACATATTATTTTTGTATCTTGAACCGTTTTCGCAGCGCACGCAAACGAAGCCCTCAAGAATAAAAGAGGAATAATTTTCTCCGTTTTTTCCATATTTTCCATTATAGTCAATTCAATAAAAAAATAAATTTTCAATTCGAACCAGTAGATCCTGAGATTGGCGCGTTCAAACAAACAAACTCTTCAACTTTATATATTAGTATTGATACCTATATAAATCTCGTGTCACAATATTTGTCCTCAATGGACTCCTAAACCTCTTAACCGATTATAATAAAATTCGCACACCATGTGCAGTTTGATCCCACTTAAAAGATAGGACTGCTTACATCCCGGTATTGCCCCGGGAACGGGAACTACGCGGGTAAAACCGCGGGACACAGCTAGTATTCCTATAAATTGAACGAGCTCTCACAAGAGTTTAGAAAAGAAAAAAAATCATGGTTTAGTTCATATAATTAAACATTAAAGCTGTATGCAGCCGTATTGACTCGATGATTGACGTTCACTAGTTTGATCCTAAATTCTAGAAAGATTAGTCTCGTCCCAGATTCTCGCCACCTTCTCATCTACTTTTCTCTACCATTTAATATATTTTAAGGGGGTTTACTTTTTTGATTTCAAAAAAATACTTTAAAAGTAATTTTCATAATATTTCTTATATATAACTGTCAAATATTTATTAATTTTATGAACAGCACAGTGGTTACAATAGGCATTATTCTACCAAATTTCGCTTCCAAATAAAACCTTTTTAAAAATAAAAAAAATGTCAGTAAACTAAAATGGAAGACGTACAAAGAGCCACAGGGTACACGTGACACATAAATAGTAGAAGTGACTTGATGCACGGCGGGTCTAACATCGTGTTCAACACAACGCATTCAACTCTTTGGCTGCATTCACTCGATATATAGGACACGATATAGCAGGGCTGCGTCTAATCCATTAATATCTGAAGGAAATATTATAGTTTTTACTTTAGTTTATAGTAGATTAGTGACAGCCCTGAATAATGTATTCATAAATATTATAGATAGAGTAAGACGAATGTAATTAATTGAAGGTATACCTTTGAAACTAATTATACCTAGGCCGGTAATTTGTATTACTTGCATACAATTTTTTGGCATGAAAAACAACTGATTGTTAAGTTTAAGTTTAAGGTAATAGGTGGTTACCTTATTTTTATAAGGGTTGGTTACGTATACGCGTTGAACCTAGTCTTGCAAATAGATGGAAAGTTTTAAGGGCAAAAGGAAAAATAATACCTACTTTATAATTATCATTGTATGAGATGTAAGTGTTCTTTGTGTATAAACTTGGTCTAGAGAATTTATTAACCGACTCTAAATGAAATATTTAATATAAGCATATTAGTGTTAAGTTTAGGTACTTTAAAACCCACATTTTCCTAATAATTCAAATGCAACTTAAACCTCACTTATAATAGATACATGGCTATACCTATTGAAAACAAATTTACAACTCCCTGAGCTAAAAATAATCGTTTCTTACAAAACGCAATTCTATTACAATGTTACGTTATGAAATCGCAAGCCCTGAACCAAAGAATGGTATCGAGATCCGTGGCGACTAAATCCATTGAATAAATCGTGAGTTCCTCGCGGGTCGGGAGGCGTGCAGTATTTTGAATGTCGCGTGCCAAAACAATTTGGACAGGAGTTGAGAAGTATGAAAATTGGTGAATATTCATGCAGAATTATAAAATTGAAATTGATACTTAAATGGAAGGAAGATTAGGCAAGGGAGTCATGTTGGAAATTGGGGTTGCACATATACAAAATCAAGTCTATCTGAAGTTACCTTGAAGTCGTGGGCTAGTTTAAGTGTACCTGTAGGTACTGATCACTATAGTCTGTGTAATTCCAAAATCGCAAGGGTTTTTAATAGCATGCAACATCTATATTATATACAGATAAATAGTGTAAAGAAAAAGAATGATATCCCCTATTCAGACAAAGCCATTCCTAATTATAATAGAAAATCCGGGGTTACGCAAGCATTAAAATTAGACTTCCAAAAACTAAATAAGGTTGGTAATGTCCGTAACACGTATAATTTTTTCTTTAATCCAACTAAAATTAAATAAATACCATTTACGAAAGAGATCATTTTTACATTAAATAAAGTAAATAAAAACTATCACCCACATAAATTTACATCCGGATCGATCTCGAAAGCGGACACGTGTTTACAATTAAACATCTTTTTCATCCAAACATTTACTGGTAACAATTATTGCCGTTACGGCTATTAATACACCTAACGGACGGACGGATAGCTCAAATTATAGTTTGGACACGGTGGTTTTGCACCCACACATTTCCGCATATAAGCCGTAATGATCTGATATTATATTACGAATGTGTCGCTCAGTAGACTAGACGATGTATAATTGGAAAGAAACATACGTTTTCCTATCAATATTGTGGGTGTGAGTCTTTAAATGTTTTAATTGCATTTAGTTCAGACTTTTTTTTGACTGGACATGTGGAATTTAAATGTATTGAATAAAAGTATTGCAATTGATCGAAGAATTCAGAGCTAGATTGGTCATGACATGGTCCATTTTCCCTAAAGTAGATATAAGTATGTGTAAACAGATCATTCTTTGAAAAAGTAATAGTCTCATAGTATTCTTTAAAATGGTTTGACGAACTACTTGTCTAAAAGCGACCAAATACAATAGGCTTTAAGTAAAATGTTTCGATTACCCAAGGTTGACGATCTGTGGATCTGCAAAAGATATTAAACGATTCTGTGATGGTGTGTCGTTGGGGCGGCGCGAATCGTTTGCGACCCGCGTGGGCAGCGACCCTTGCGGCTGGGAACATGTCGATAGAAAACCAAATTATAATAAATATAATGTGTCTTTTTCTTGGGACATTCCATCACGAGAGGTCAAATTCTAGATCTTATTGAATTTCAAAGTTAAAACAGAGAGAGATTTAGCGTCCAATTCTAGAGTGCATCTTCCATCGTTCGGATTTGATTTATTTCACCTTTATGATTTGAATTGTGTCTTAATTCTATGTAAGCGAATGGATGAAATAAATGTCTTTCATAGGAAGGTCGGCATTTACTTAGGTGGTGAGAATTCTTTAAGTAAATGGATTCAGCAGCTGGCTCCGGAAAACTTCAGAGAAAACTGTTGCTAAAATTGGACGTTATATAGACACGAATACTCCAGTATATACAGGTATAGTGAAAATGATACGTCATTATTTCACGCTCATTTAATTGGTATAAAACGATGTTTATTACTCCTAAAAATACTCACACTATAGTAGACGTTTTATACAACCGTGTCTCAAAACAAACGAAACTAAAGAATTACCTTCATTACACTAGATCCAAAAAACCTAATATTCTTATCGATACAAGAATGCCATCACTAGTTTATTGAAGCGCAATCTTTCTTCAGCCCGTATCGGCCAAGGCACCGACATAAGGTCACCACCGCTCCTATATATAGCTTTAATCTAACGACTTTAAATGGCAAGTCTTATGTTATTTCCATTGTTATTTCTATTATAAATGGTTGAGATCGCAACGTCTGTATTACTAGTTTTTAGTGTCACCTTTAAATGGTTTGGAACTTTGTTGTTTATGGTTTTTTGGTTTCTAAACTGTCGCTTGGATACGTGCCAATGTGTTTTAGATTACATATGTATTATAATAATTTGAATGGGATATATAGAAAACAATTACAGATGACATAATTACCTAATCCCAAAATGTGTTAGTAAGCGCATAACTCAACAAGTGACAAGACCCAGACTGTTCAAAATAAAACTCTACGATTTTTGACAAAACGACGTAATTTTTTGCCCACTTCTTTTTCGTACAATAAATATATCGTCTATGCTGAAATGTAGGATTTAAAGTGCCTACATCATATCAGGCTAAGTTATAAATCTCGCAGAAAACTGTGAACTATGTATGTCCTCATGACTTCGTTAGTGTCAGGATGCGTGGAACACCGGTGGGTTTTAGTCGGTAGTGGCCCTATTTCGTATGATTTTGTTTTCTCTATAATATGTTAATTGATACTATACCTTCTTCTCCTGCAAAGATGCATTGATCCTTTAGAGGATTTCCCATTGTAAAAAAAAGGCTTAGCTAAAAATAACTGTTACAAGTTATCAATCAAAATCATCATTAATCAACAAAAGTTACCTATAACAAAATCGTTATGTAAATTCGACAGTTTTAATAAAACAGTTCGAATTTTTAACCATTGCATAAGAATTTTTCAATTTGTTCAAGTTTATCTTGGAGATTGTAAAATAGAATTATAGTAATATTGGGTATATCTCATAGATTTGATGGCTTCATTATGTCGATAAAATCCACCCATCGACTAATGAGCTAGATTACTTTTGTAATATATTTAGATATTGATACTCGATTACAGCTTTAAATGGAAATTCTGTTTTTATATACAGACATAATAAAGATAGCTTCGTTTAGTTTTAGTTGTATAATATGTGACGTGTGTTGTTAAGGTCAAAACTTTGATATGGAATGACGTGGTTTTAGAAAAAAATATGTTTAATAGAATCGCTTATTTCTTTGTTTAAAATAATGTTTTACATTATAATAAAAAAATAATCAAATTTATTGCTAAGTAAGCTGAGCTAAGTAAGAAAAAAAGGTTAGGTGTAGGAAATCCATTATCAGATATCTATCCATTTGTACCCCTAAAATTTTAATAAAAGCATATGTATAGTACATACGTACTATGTACGTGTTAGATTGTGTAAAGATTCTTTCAAATAAATACTTAGAGCGTTTTTGTCGTGTTCAAATAATTGTATACATAATACTCATATAGCAAGTAATAAAATAAAGTCACCGGAAACACGGATTTTATGTTTTAGTAATGTATTTGTTCCTGCTTTACTTGTTTGAGTCTTCATAAAACTAACGATAATAACGGAAATGTGTACACAATTTATTTTACATAAAATCAATACGTTTTTTACCTTTACGAGGTTCCATCTGTGTATAATTACTTTTTTTAATAATATACGTACAGCTAAGTTCTTATAATATTCATTAATTAAAAAAAATTTGTTGAGATTAGCTCTATGACGTCACAAACTCAATAACTTTAGCAGCAGCATAAAAAAGTTACAATAAAATAATATTATTTAAAAGAGGTTCAAAGATCAAATATAAAAGTAGGAACAAATTACCTTTTAAATTGAATATTCATATCGTAGTCATCTATAATAACAAGTTATCTATTATTAAAATGAGAGGGGGGATGACGAAGGCTATTTTCTTTGTTTACATAAAATAATACTACATAAATTTCCTCAGTTCCCTATGAGTAACGCCAAGTTATTCAAATACTTTAATATTCAGCTCTACGATTTAATCATTAATAAGAAATTGTTAAAGCTTCATCTAATGAGTTGCATGTCAAACTATTGACCACACCAGGTCAGGCCTCATTATTATTCCACCTCGCTCAGTTCGTCTGTTCGTCTTCGTGCCCTGCCCGCAACGCCTTCCATTGTCTGCAACAATTCCACGACAAATCAACACAATTACTGGATCTTGCTATATGTCATTATATCAGAATACGTGTTCGAATCTTGTCGATTGTCATTTATTTGTTTGAAAATTAAGTGTCCATTGTTTGAACGTACGGTCGTGTGTTGTAATGTGTCGTGGTTGAACCGAAAACTTTACTTCTTCGTGTCACATTCTTTCCTTCTTTAAAGGGCTTTGAAGGGATCAGACCTCGGAGAAGATCACCTATGCGACGGCCAGGCCAGATAAAAAGAGTAGTAGTTATAAATGAATGCTTCAAAAGGACAGCAGTCAGGAAGAAATGACGGCGTCTTGTTAAGCACGCCACGAGACAGTTGACCAGTCAAAGAAGAATGCGATCTTGATGCACTTAATATTGCGACTGCTCATAGGTGTTCACTTACTATAAAGCGAAGCTTCTCTTCAGTTGCCCACCATCACATATAAAAAACTGAAGAGGAAAAATTATTTTTATGTTCAAAAGTAAAAAGTCATTTTGTACGTAAGAATCGGCGTTGGTTTATTACAAATTGTCTGCAATCCTCTTGACACTATTATTTTTAAAGGTAGACATCAAGAGGGCAAATATCAAAGATATTTAAGATCCTGCTTTCTAAAATCAGGCGTTACAATAATACAATGATATATAAAAAGTACACAAAGCTATTCAGAATGCTTAGCGACAATAATACTCCAAATATAGCTTTTATTACCCTATAAATAAATGCAAATTTACCCTATCATTTACTACAATATGCAGCCGCGTAACACAGGTAGCTCACGTTTTGTGTCAATTGGTTCAAATCGCATTTGTTGCTAGTACCAATTTGGGTTAATCGAAATGGAACTTTATAACTCTGTGTTAAGGTGTATTATTAGTAATTGAATAATTGTATATAGGATTATTCGTGACGCAAACGCAGGTAAGACCGGTAGCCAGCGGACAATAAGCGATCAGTCATCGAGTTAGATAAGTGGTTTGATTACGCCTTTTGTAATGCCTTAGGCCACGTTCAAATTACGAATACTTACGCATTATGCTCTTTTGTTTTACCCCCAGAACATAATTGAAACGAGTTAACGTTCTTTTTTATTTTGTATCATTATATCTTACGCTTAGAATTAGTGCAACAGCCGTGAGGCGTTTAAGTTTTCTAAGACATACTCTTAGTTTACTTTTTTAAAATTTAAATTCATATATAATGTACATGTAGATATAATACATTTTTCGTCCTATTTTAGTATCTATTTCTCTCTAATATTTGTAATTTACATTTGTATTTTTCTGGGGTCTGGGTGTTACTATGTATTGTATGTATGTATTTACAAAAGAAAAGTATGTATATGTAAATTATTCCGTTATCTAGTTGCTTCACAAGCTTCTGCTTAGCTGGGACTAGATGACGCTGTGTATTAATGTCCTGAAAATATTTATTATTATTATTTTATTTATTATCTAGATACTACATTTAATTTAAACATTTTAAGTTTCAACGAGTCTATAATAATTAATTGAAGAATCCTTTTTGAAAAATTTGAGTAACATAACAGCATTTTTAAATTAGGAAATCATGTAACGATTTTTTAATGTCATAAGTATGGTTAAACAAGATGTTGGATAGAGAAATATCTTTATCATTTAAAGTGACAGAATATAATATGGCACCTTGTCATTCGAACTAATTGGTCTGATATACTGACTTACGTAGGTTGCTGATATATGTTATGGCACTTTTTGGCATATTATTGTCTATGATTATTTATGGTAGAGGTAAGTATAAATTATTTGTCTGTGATGAGATTTATGTCTGCGTGGATCGGCGTAGACAAATTTGTTTTTTTTTCTATTATTTTAATACAATTTAAATATCGAATATGATAGGTAGGTGGATACATGTATCATATTAATTCGTTCGGTCTTACTTCTGTAAAGTTAAGAATACCTTACGTAACATGAAAATAGCTAACAACACGAATTAAGAAAAACAATTATCAAATTCCAACCCGTAATTCCAGAGATTTTATGTCTCAAACAAATAAACAGAATCTTGAACTATATAAATTTCCTGTACACTATCTTCACATATATAAAATACATTAGTATGTACATATATACAATTAAAATAACCCCGAATACGTGAAACCAAACTTCACAAATATCAAGTTTATCGATCAACTCAATACCTAAATATAACCGATTAACCCTCTCTTGCGCATGGTGCGTTTCTTACCCATGTTTTAGGGGAGCCATATATCACGCTAATGTTATCGCCTCTCGCGCTGTCCGCTTGATGCATTGCGCCTGAGCCTCGTTTGATTAACGAAATTAATTTGTCCCAGCTGCGATTGAGACAGCATTCTTTTAGTACCTTCACGGCTGTTATTCGTGCGAGAATAGCCCGTAGATCATTCGATTAGATTTCACTTCTCGCGATTACGTACCAAAATTGACACTTCAGCCCAAACTCGTATAGGCAAGATGTTATCAGTGCATTAATTGACTTTGTTGTTTTATAAAAAAGAACAATAAAATAAAACAGATAAAGATGTATTAGGAGAAGTCGCAGGTATACCTAATTGACTTTGGGGCTTAAATAGATATGTCCGAGGCTTCCAATGTCGTAATTTAGATAAGTTGTATGTTCCCAACACCGCATAAATACGGCATGTCAAAAGAAGCTTATCAAATGACCACCTCGGTGTTAAAGATTTAATGGATACCCCAAAGCTGGTGTATTCGTGTCGAATATAAAACTATTTGCAGTTATTTTGTATTAAAAAACGTATATGTACATTTATATTATGTATTGCAAACGGTATATAGAAGTGTGAAACATAAGTACTTTTAATGTACATTTAGTACATTTCAGTAAAAATTAAAATTACCAAACCATGTTGAATAAGTTGATGGTTTTTTATGTTTATCATTCCAAGAAAACTAGAATAAAAATAATAACAATAATTAAAAAAGGCAGAACATAAAAAAATTGTTTTAAGATCTCATTAAATAATTGTTTTTTTTTCTTCTTCTAATACACTACTGTGAAATAAACGCTCTATTAGCTTAATCGAGTAATACCATGAATTAAAACGAGATAACAATACAATCACAGCCAATCATTATTATTGACCTTATATAATCATCAATAGAACCGATGGGGCTACAAAGGACCCCGTCGAACGGTGTTGGCTGTTTGAAAAAACAAAGCTAATTCGCTTTAATAAAGTGTAATTAAAAAACAAATTTTATAGACACCCCTATTGATCTCCCAAGTTTTAATTAATCAAATGGTTTTAACGTGAAAACGGTCGGCAATAAGACGGGTATGGTAAAGTTTATAGATGTTATTGTTTCTTTAGTTCCGCACACGCATTTTCGGGTTAAATCGTTTCCTTGTATTGTAGAAAAACATTTCTCACAAGCTCGCTTTGGAGAGTTATTTGAAAAAACAATTAAAGAAGTGTTTTAATTAATATCATGCTTATATATATATATCTAATATTCATACATGTAATGCTTTATGTACTGGATGTGTTATTATTTTGTTAAAGTGTTTTTTATTTATGTCATTTTTAGTGGCGTCACCTATTATCACCTAGTACGTACTTATAATTATAGTTACAAATAAGTTATAATTTCGTCATCTGTACTAACATCTCTCTCAATCAACTCCTGCCTGTAATTTTTACCTATAAATAAATACATACAGACGAGATTACGTACAGTAATTTAACATTTATTACAAAAAAGTTACATATTTAATACATAAGTAGTTTTTCACTAGCACACAAATATACAAATAAATTATTTAACTTTATAAATAAATAATTATAAACAACGATTGAAGATATTATAATATTTACGTAACACTTATTACAAAACAGTTATTAAATGAAAAACAACAGTTCAATAATTCGAGGGTGAATCGCCACTACCCGCTAGTTTAAAATTCATTTTAATAACACGTTCTAAAACGGAGGTTGTCATTTTCGTCTCATCTCATGCCACTGAAGGACGTTTTGACAGACAGACAAAATTCTAATTACATGTTATTTAGTAAGCGTATCTGATAAGTGTTGCATTTTATTTTATGATTGCTAGGTGTAGCGCTAGACTGATTCATTTGATTTGATTGTAACAATTAAACAGAATAGAAATTCAATTCTTTGTTCTTACAAAAAGATGTTGATCTTATAAAGATTGTATAATGCAGAGGTTTGCTGTTATTTTTAATAGTCGGAACAAATATTTTTTTTTTTAATTTTTTTCAGTAAGCAAGACTAACTACGAGTAGTGAAGGGTTAAATATGCAATTTTTAATGAAAGGGTAGGTATAGAAATTCATAACTTTGTTTAAATAACAATATAAATCTTGTTAAGATTGTATAATATTGCTGTTCGTTTAAAGCAGTTGAAACAAAAACTAAACCATAAAACTTCAAAAAATAGTTTATATTAAGTAGGTACCTACCTTATACCTACATTTGGTTTAAAGGTAAGTAAAGAGTTAAATAGGCAAATTAATGATTGACATATTTACATATTGACCTATTTCATAAAAGGAAAGTTTTTAAACATTAAAATTATTAGTATTTACAAAATTCTTAACAACTAGCAACCAAAGGTATCGTTATTTACAAGTAAGCTAGCTATACCTATTTATTATATTCTTAGCTAGCCATAATAAGCAAGTATCAAGTCTCGACCAAAAAAAAAACACTCAACCAAACATTCTGTATCCCAACTGATGCATAAAGGCATTTAAATATTAAGATTAACAACTAATTGGAGCTTTCGCAAGTCTGTGCTTACATGCCAAAGCCATTATGCTCGAACTAGGAATAATTGGCAAACGTTTGTTTTTTGTGTGCACTCTATCTTGATTGACGCCGCCACTACGTCTTTTTGACAAGCCTGACGGTTGAAACGACGGTATACAGCGTGATTTTATTTTTAATTTTAATTAATTTTCGTTTGGGTTATTTTTAATACAGCTTAAACTAGCAATATAAAATACATAGACGTCCACTCTGTCTCAATATATGTAACTGGTATTGTATGAGTATAGTCTATGACATACATTTGGGTTATATCTAACGTAGCGTTAACGTCTTTCCAGTATTATAAATGTGAAAGTTTGTGTTTATGGATGTTTGTTTTTTTCACAAAGTAACTACTGAATGGATTTGTCCGTTTTTTGGCAAACAGGTAGACTAATTCACTCTGTCGCGTCGTTAGATTAACAAACAAAAAATCGAAAATATAATTACAGGTAAAATATTTTATTTGTTATTAAAACTAAGTTAATTAAAAAACTTATTTACGAAATAAACTGAACCAAAATACATACAATATTGGACTTAACATCACAGCTTCAAGATCGAGAAGAACGTTATCACAAAACCTCACGCTGTATAGAACACTGAGCAGATACGTATCGAGCCTTAACGACGGGCAATCGACTCAATTCGACCGCAAAAAGGCGTAACAGAAGCCACTTTGTAAGAGCCCTAATGATCGCCCCTTAACTTTAATTTAAACCAGCGCCTCGCGTTAACCATAACGATCCAGATAATTGCTAATTTGTTTTGCAGATTGCGTGTAGTTTGTTTTGCTTTTTGATTGATTCACCTTAAATATTTTTCGTTAACAGCTTTTACGTAAATTACTTTTAGTGCAGATGTAAAGGAATTATCTATTTATAAACTATGTATGAACAAATGA
Organism: Eurema mandarina; assembly: GCA_018238005.1. NCBI lineage: Eukaryota > Metazoa > Arthropoda > Insecta > Lepidoptera > Pieridae > Eurema > Eurema mandarina. The sequence continues at coordinate 13,712 of DWAJ01000903.1, forward strand.
TGATTATATAAGCAACAAGAAAATTAATGTTATATAGGTATATAATTTCAATTAAAACATAATATATTTGTATTTTGTAATATGTACATTGCTACTGTAAGGAGATAAGCCATTATAAATACAAAAAAATATTGCTAATCTTTGAACAAAATTGTTAGTTAAATAACGCTTAAAACTAATATGTTATATAAGCTACATAACAAAAGAAGTATAAGAAGAAATTATATGTATATCCATTAGCTATTTTGACGCGAAGCTCTTCAAAGCGCTATGAAAGAACTAGATGATTCATCGATATTAAACACTTCGCTACCGCATAATCATCGGATACATCAACCAAAACAATACCCCTAGAAATGCATCCCCTCGATGTAGTATGAACGTATAATTATCTAGTCGAAAACCTTTTAACCATAAAAAGGAGTCATTTCTTAGAAGCGTATCGTAAGATCGTGGGAGCTCGGTGCAACTTTGTATTGCCTATAGGTTAATTATTAGTTTTGGCTTCACACATGAATAGACGTATAGACAGTGCATTAGCTAAAGGTCAGAGGAATATTTCGGCTAATTTAGAAGCTTGGTAAAGGGTATAGAGTGCGTGCTTTCGGCTTTCGGCACGTCAAACCGTAATTAGCTATTTACAACCGGAATTTGTTAATTGGCTACGCATAGTTTATTCAGTTTCAGAGGTAGAATGCTATTGTATTATATTACATCTCATTTTTAATATGAGATATCGAAATTATGAAAAGCTTATCTACTGTTACAAATAGCGCTGTTTTTACAATTGCAATTAACAACAAATAAAGACGAATGTTTTAAATTAAGATATTTATTAGCTCTGCATTTTATTCAATGTGAAGCAACTGATTGTTAAGTTGTAAAACTGTCGTCAAATAAATAAATAGTTTTGCCTTGAATTAACTATTTTTAATCTTAAAGCTGTCAGTGGAATAGATTTTTACATAACCAAAGTATTTGCAAGTTTAATTTTCATCTGTGATGTGGTCTTATAAAGAGAACAAATTCGCAGTGCAAATTTCTCGCAAGTACTGATTTATGATAATAATAAAGCACTTTTATCAATTTACGCACCTCATAAATACTTTAAAAATACTTCTGAGTCATAACACGGTTAGCGGTAAACGGCTGAATCGTATAAATTATACACGTTTATATAAAAAGTCAATAAATTTGACCACAATCAATTACAGTCGTCAACAATACACCAGGCGACAATACATTTGAGTGACCTTTCGAAGCTTGACCGAATACCCGATTTTTCATACACTTTTATTCATATATATTTAAAATTGCTGCATAAGTATTCTTTATGTCTTAAAACGTATTTGTATTTATAACGCCTAGCTTCAAACATTTTGACATATAAGTCTAAATATTTACAGTGCATTCAAATAGGGATGAAAGTGCAAAAAAACTGATATACGTATTTTATAATTTCGTAGTCGTATGATACAGATGACTAAGCCGACATTCCCTTTAACAAGATCAGAAGTAATGCACATTAAATATCATAATAGACCTATAAGTTATTCGTGAAGAATCGAAGCTCGTATGAGTGTTTCGAAGCTTATCGAGGCAGTACATTAGTGGCGAGTTGACACGACCAGTCTTCTGTAAGGGCACGGCTGAGTTAGAGCTCCTAATTTATTGGCACCGATACGGCGACGGACGCCGGCCACCCTGCCCATGAACATTTACACCGGTTGGGGATACTGGGGAAAGTAGGTGTCTTCTTAATTATAAAGAGAAGGATTTTTTCAACGTCGCTTAAAGTTATACACGTTTTAATGTAGGTAACGTTTTAAAGTATTAAATTTTTTATTATGTCATCAATAGAACCTGGCAGGACATTCCTATTGACATTCTATGTATTTCTTGGGAATTGTAGGGGTTGTGTATATTGGTACAGGTGTTTAACGTGAAAAATATATAAGTCAGAATATGATTTACAAGTGACAGTAGACTATATGAAAATACTTCGCACTGTACGTACACTATTTATTTATGAAATATAAACAAACACTGATTTTTAGAAATATCTTATTCTATTTTTGACGGGCAGACGGCAGTAGACATCACTTTATACTAAATATTAGTCAAATCGTAACATTTACATTAAAAAAACAATTTCTAGTCTATGCAAAAACTTTAACTCCCAGTTCATAAATATTTATTCATTGCCATCCGTCCCCAGCGCACTCTACATTTTTATTAACACCAGAGAAGCGATAAACAGGATACGGGAAATATATTTATTTGTCCAATCATCGAATGTAAAGGGTGTTCTCGAGTTACATGAAATGATTCCGGGACACAATCGTCCCGGTGATTTGTAGTGATAATCAACAATAATAAATAACACACTCTGTTCAACGATTGAGCTGCTTTCCTTAAGATTCTCTTTTTGTAATCCGATGTAGGCATGGAATTATTTTTGCGAGTGTAGGTAATTTTAATAAATTTTGTTTTTTTTTTGTTTTTGTGCAGTGACCCACGATTTAGATATTTAAGTACTATTACGATATGGGTTTCGATTGACCATGATTTCAATGGAGATCAAATGTCGTTGTAAATAAATGGTTATTTTTCATATTATAAATTTCTATTTATATCTATTAAAATATATGTTAAATAAAGTAATAGATAAAGAAGAGTTCGACCCCATTAAACTATTAACTCCATAAATCTCACATTCTTAAGAATCGTATCATTTTGCGAATTATTGAAGTACCTTGTTACCACCGATGGGTCTTACAGTAAAAGATCCAACGCATTTGTCACCGTGTCAATGACCTCAGTTATCTGATACATTTTCACAATAAAAGTGTTATGGGTTCACTGTTCAACACATTACTGATCTCAGTTTATTAAACCGTTTATTCCATAAAACGAGGAACACCCACATTGATTTATTTAGGTATTCGTCTTTTATTGAAAAATTCATACATTTTATCCTTGTCGTTCATATCTACGGCTAAAAAGATGAATATTTTTATATTAATGTAATATTGAATTAAGTGATGGTGTAGATTTTCGAACTATACTGAAAGTCATTAACATTTGTTTGGCTGTTTAATCTGTGCACATTTTTGTGGTCTATAAAAAATAAACACTCATTTTGACATTGACAGTTCGGTTAGTTGCTGTCATTCTGGTACGCTCGTTAACGTAATAAGGTTTATAAAATACGTATAAAATTTAATCGATATACAATAAAATAAAAATGTAAGTAAAGTTTACTGCTTTAAAACTTTTTACTGCTTAACGGCTTGCTAAATTTTCGGTTTCATATTACATTTGATGTAAGTATCTATGTGCCCTTAGCAAGTTTTCGTTAGGTTAACTATCTATATATATATTCAATAGGTACTTTTAATATCCTTCAAATTTGCAGTACTGTAATAATGAAGCGATCGTCCAATGATTAAAAGCAATCAAACTCTTCAAAAAGAGTAACTAATGATCAGCTTCTGATAGACAACCCGACACTGGTCGCCACAAAAAAGAAAATCGCATAGACTCAAAGGACTACTTGTTCATTAACTATCAAATGCAATATAATTATGGTAGTACGATTTAGGTTGTTAATTTGGAAGTATTTACGTAAGAGGATGTCTATAATTTCAAGCATAAGTTTTTATTTCACTAAATTGTCAAAAATGTATGAAAAGACAGTTACCATCAAAATTATTTTTCTTTCCTTCATTTGGTTAATTAACTGTGCGCCACAGTGGTAGATGGTGGATGGTGGTAGGTAAATAATAACTATACAAGTGATGATCTCGATAACGCTCGGAGAACAACGCTCAGAGAATCGAATGGGAAATCCAAAACAATTAATACCTACCTATAATATAAAAGTCATAAACTTGTCTATTAAATATATAATTAAGATTTAAGACTAAATAATACATTAGGTACCTACGTGGGCGTGATTGACAGAAACATAAATATTATTTTATTGATAAGTTGATGGCAATTTTAAAAATAATTAATAAATGAAGGCATATTGAATAATTTCCATATAAGTTATATCAAAATAGAGGCCGGGTCATTTCATTGTGCGTCATAAAATAATCTAGAACTTTCCTATTAATACTACATCTACCATGTTTTTAACATGGTAGATGTTTCGATGTTAGGCGAATTAATATTAAAAGAATTATAATAGAAACGGAACGCTAAGCTATTGTTTTAAAACACATTCTTGGGTCGGCTCTAAAAAAATATCCCCAGGTGCTAAGCTCGTTCACATGATTGCTCATAACTCTACAATGTTAGAATTAAACACAACAATCAACGATAACTAATGCGACAAATATTTAAGCTTATATCAGAGTATTTATCTAACACATCCACGAATTTATGACAAATCTCTAATAGATACAATAAACAAAGTATTCACCCGGTTAAGAAGCCTGCTGGGCCTTTTTATTTGGATATAAACCTACCAATTTAAAAAGAACCGTTTATATACTGTCGGTCTAAATAAAAGAGGTCTAGGCTATTTGGTTTGGTTTTATGAATTGGTCCTAACATGTTAAGGTTTTGGACAGGTAGGCGAGAGAAAAAATAAAGCTATAATCCGACCACAAGCCTATGATAATCTGATCGTAACGCCATTTTGTCTTGTGTGGTTTTTGGTAAAAAACTTGTGACATGATTATCGGTAACCTTGGCTACAAAAAATATGGTCGGCTTACATGAGCTCGTAAAATTAAACTTTACAGTATAAAAATATATTTTATATAAAATAAGGAAAATGTTATCATCAAAGCCCACCTTCAAAATCATTAATAGTAATAAAAAGAGAGTTATGCTAAGAAAGTATAAAAAATAATTTAAAAAAATGTAATACAAGTTTGTCAATTTGGATACCGATATTAGAATAACCAATTTATTAAGAAGATTATTTTGAATACAAGAAAATTGCTTAAATTTATACTAGGTATTATTTATTAAGTATCATCGTTACAATGGTATGCAATCAATAGCTTTAAAACTGAGATTAAAAGAATAATATATTTTAGTCTAAGCTTTAAAATAATTGCAAAATTAAATGTTTCCTACAAAATTCTACTAAAAGGCGTCATATAAGCCTCCACGAATCACTTATAAGGGCAGACGTAAAGGATGAAAGTAATAGATCCGATAACGTAAAGGTTTGCTAGTGAGTGCAATAAAAATGTATTGTTTAAAATTGGAGCAAATTTTTTGTAGGCGACACGGACGCCTGGCGGCAATTTGTCGTGAGAATTAACCGTGAAGATAATAGATAGTGACTCTATTAACGTAATGAAGTTCTAAGGGACTTAAAGGTTATTTTAATATAGAAGGAGGATTTAGGAACGTATTAATCTTAGTGTTTAATAGCGTGAAAAGAAAGTAATGTTCTTGGTGGTGTATGATGTACATAGATTCATTGCTATTTTGGCTTTGGTAGAAACATGGAAGATTGACTTTATGTTATCACTTTATCCAGGGTTGTTAGGATATCCGTAACAATTGTATATAGTGGAATATTTAAGATTTTATTCGAACAAAGTACCCTTATTTATATTATCTATACCAAAGACCCGAAAAGCTACAATTTCATGGAATACCATTTCTCAACCTCAAGGAAGACCTGCAATCAATTGAACAGAAGAGAAGCTAACACTATACTAAGCATAGGGACTAATATTATCACTTATTATTGTTACCTTGATTACTTATTATAATTTGGAGAAATTATCCAATACTTTTCAGCTCGCCATTAGAACCAGATGTCTTTGCCAGAATTAAAAAATGGGACAAGAACGTTTCAAGGGTGGGAAGTAGCTGGCTGGCATTGTTCAATGTCTTCAGGCATTTTAAATTATTTAGTTATGCAAAGGACATGATAATTTTGCATTATAAATCTTTGGTACCACCCGATGGTCGCCGCCACGCCTATGATGCCTATAATTATATACAAGGAAATTTTATTAATTGTTCGCTCCATGACATTGCTGATGATTCAACTTTCCGGTCAAAATACAGTATCAATATTTAATATATCCTTACTGATACTATAGGCGCGAATGTTCGTGACTTGATATTGATTCCGTACGTAACGTTTACGTAAAAACTATTGATTGGATTTTCTTAAAATTTGGCTTGCTAGATTATAACATCACGCTTTACGACTTAAGCTACTCTTTATCCCGGTATTGTCACCAGGACATAAATTGTCCGGGTAAAACCGCGGTGCACATTTTTTACATAAGAATACTATTACAAAAAATTATAGAAGTGCTACATATAAGTACATATAGTAGAGTTTTTAATTTTCGTACCAGAAGGTACGAAAGGTACGGGTTCTTGAAATTAGATTAGCTATCACTTCTTTAAATGAATGTAGAAACATTCATTGTAATCTTATGTAGGTTCAACTTCAAATATCAATATTAAATTAAAGTCTCCACAAATAATACATCTAACACAATCATTTATTTTATCCCACCTGTGTTCCGACGCGCTCGTAAATGCACAAACAGCGACGCGTACAATATGCACATATTTAAGATTTCTCAAGCAATTTGATATCTTGCGGTTTATTTACAGCGTCTTATAATATTCTTACTGAAGTAGCTATGCTGTTGCGTTGAAAATTATACTCCTATTTAAGTTATGGTATAATTTCTCTTGAATTATAACGCGTGCTGTTTGTTTATTGTGACTGTAATACGAGATTATCTCGCTGATAATTATTTGATATCGCTCGAGTGAGCCATTGATGCGTTTTTCAACGATAAGCATCGAAGGCGCGGAATGAGTTAATTTTTATCATCACCCCCTATTGTTTGCTTAATGTTTTAAAGTATTGTAATGTATGCGGAGCTGTTATTGGGAGTGTAAGCATAAATATTGTGAAATATACGCTGAACAAATTCGACTGGAAGTCGTTTTTATTCGAGCGCTTTTATGTTCATTTTATTTTTCTAAACACGCACTGTAATATGTTACTCTGCGGTTTTTTAATTATGTCTTTATCCTTTCTTTTATTTATTATGTTTTTTAAGTGAGTATAGTTTTAAAAAAGCTTTATTATTAATGTAATATAGTAGGTTGATACGTTGAGTATTGAAATGTTTAGCAAAAATATTGCTTAGGAAAAATTATCTTAAAATTATTCGCGGAAATTACATAATATATGAATAATATTATTTAGCATTTTAAAATGAACTATTCAGTAAGCCTGTTCATTTGTTCATAACAACGCTGTTCATTCATAAAATATACGTAAACTGTGAAATTTAACAGGAAACTGACCATTGAATCACCTAGCGCCAGTAAATTGAAGAAAACGAACCTAAATCAACAAAAATCGTACCGGAAGACAAAAGATCGGTACCGATAACATTACCTAATCGATAATTGTATCTAAGACACTTCGAGCCACACGTTGTGTCGTAAAAAGGTGAGAAAGTAGACTGAGATAAAACTATAGATGTTAACAAAGCTTCTAAAAAACGTAACTAGCAGATACTAAACGATTTTGAACCTTCGTGCCTAGTAATACGGTCAAAATAAGACTTGTTCGTTATAAATGTAAGTTTGTAATGTAGACTCGCGAAGAGTAGAGCTATAAAAAAGGTGAAATGTCTCAGCAGAAGTGACATCGGACGTATTGGCGATAAGGGACCACCGAGGTGGTTGAAGCAACCTAACGTTGTTTTCCGGTCGTATTGCAAAGTATTAGTAAGTAATTCGCTATCGACGATTATATGATAATATACTTTCAGTTTTATATTTATCACATCCAATGATTCAGAACTTAAATACCCATCGATACAACAGTAAGTGAATTAAAACATCGTTCTATAGAAGCAGCGGCTTAAAATTTAACTGTGCTTTTAGTAAGATATTAATGAATAACATTCAAATTTACCGTATACCTAATCGTGTTAACTCTGTTTGTTTTGCGTTTTACCTTTCTTAATATTTTAATTAAATTTGGGATTACGCTTGGCTTATTCGAGACTAACGGTCGACAGACTTAAAAAGATGTCCAGACTTAAAGGATCACGTTCAAAATCCGATTGAAGTTAAGTCAAACGAAATTAAATACGGAACAAAGCGACAACAGTAGCTAGTCCTTTATGCCATAAATCATGAAATAATACAGCATACAGTACGTCTGCGAGTCCGTCATTGCCAAGCGAAATTGCTCTCTATCACCTTCCCTTTAAATTTACGACAAATTTATTGATTCAAAGTAAAAAAGGACGTGTCTTAAAGTGTCGTAAATCCATCAGTAGTAAACAAGGCTTGGGAAAGATTCCTCGATACAGCATCACCGGCAACTGGGTGGGATTACTTTTTTCTGAACAATAAGTTTACATTGAAAAGCCGATTAACTTTCGTTTTGCTGTGGTCAGATTATCTTTGGTAAAATCGTTTTTTACTCACAGATTATATTAAAGACAATATTATGAGGGTTTGTTTGCAAATCTTCAATAAACAGAGGATCGGGTAAGGTGTGAAGTTTTCTCTAAGCCTGTCATTTATGTTAAAACGGATATTGGTAATGAGATTAGGAATGGGTTTGTTTACATATGTTGAGGAGAATGAGGAGAATGATGACCATTACAAAATTGTTAGCTCAAAAAACGCACAACAACATACAGATCTTTAAAGTTGAAACCGAAACAAATAATTTTTAGATATTATTTTTTTCGAAAGTAAAAATATTTATAGATTTTCCATTCGATTTCCAAGTGTATGTGAAATTAACAAATAATTTATATATAAGTTGTTTTCATGAATATTTGACTATTAATGGAATTTTTGTCGGATAAGTCTTTTGTCTTATAATGTTGCTGATACTAAATTAGGTAGACAGGCACTTACGCTCATAATTAATGAATAAAGGTATTTAAGACAAATATATTCTTGAACAGCGTTGACACAAAGCAAGGAAATGGTCATCTATTGGTAATCGTATAAGGGGCGTATTATAGCCAGGTCAGACGACAAATTATTGCTCAATTCGGATGAAATAAATTTGTAATGAAAACGATCTGAGATCTCGAGATCACAATCTTTGATTATTCATTGTGAGGCTTTACCGTGTTACAAAGTATTTCGTGTAAAACGCCGTGGTGTTGACGCAACCATTACGGATATAGTTTTTACCTATTAAATTTTTCTCTGACGTTTTTGGGACTTCAATTCTATTGTTCTATTATGGAAGTTACGTAAGAGATAATACTGTTATTATAGAATTAAATAGTACTTCAAATAACTAATTAAGTTTTCTTTATTATATTCCGATGTTCGACTCATAGCAAGACGAATTACCGAACTTTTTAAAATATTAAAAAAAAAACAAATAAAATTTTAAATTCTAACGCTCTTTGTTTATCCATTCCAATTTCGAAATCACGTCATCATTACTATACAATGGATCGGAAAATATCCAGACAAGTAACACGATCTAAGTTAAATCGATAAGCTTTAAAAGGCACCGGACAGGTAGGTATGCAGGCGCCGATTCATTCTCTCATGCAGAAAACAGCCCACTGATGAAACGACCGCTTAATACATACTGACGGTCACCACAGACGCTAATTAAGATTTGGTTGTTCAGTACCCATCACCAGTTAAACGTGACCCCTCGGTGTATTACCACCGCATTGTTGCACAGCTCATTCCCTCTGGATCTCTCCACGTTGACGTCCCTTTATCTTATCGTAATGATTTTCGAGATTTTAAATCGTAGTGTGCGGTTTGGACTCGTGTATGCTGTTTCTTTTTGTTGATTAAGCTATCTATGTAACTGATATTTTCATCGCGATAACACTTCGGTGTTCTCATTAAATTGTTTCGGTTTTAGTTTTTTGAGCGCCTTTAATATTAATTTGAAATAAAGCTAATTGTTGCTACAATTTTAATGAAAAACTTTAATATATAATTAAAGGTTATATCTATAAAACTTTTGATTTCGTAGTCATAAAAATACGTCTTTAAATGGAAATAGATACTTACGAAATACCATTATACCCATATATAAGCAAGCAACTCAAGTTGTGGATGTCATTCAATCAATATTGCAATATCATTGTCCGAATTTCGATACATTATAACATAGTTTAATAATTTAGCGGCGTGTGTTCACGTTTAAACGTATGCACCGAACACACTCGAACTAATGTCAAGGGGAGTGCAATCACAATGCGTGGGTGGGACTGATTTGTATGGATCTTTCTAGAACATTTTCGGAATTTTCCTACATACTATTTTATTTATTTTTTTTGCACAAGGGTCGACATACTCTAATATGTAAAATATTAATTAAAACTTCTTTAATCACTTTAATTTTAGGTTTAAGATGGCAGTAAGTATATGTTTTCTGAATTTTGTTAGAGTTTAAGGGGTTCGAATGTAGCCCTCAAGTAGTAAAAACTATTTTACTTTAATATGATAGGTTTTTTTTGCAGATTTGTATTAAAAGAAAGGGTTAATTAAAACAAATACATGTGTGATGATAATGGCTTATGGCCGCCTCCCCAGCGCTCGGTGTTATGTCAGTTGTCAAACTCAAAATGTCATGTCCTAATCAACTGAAATTGATTAGTATAGTCTATGCACCCACATAAATATTAAATTTGATAACATTATTTCAATATTTACTTGTTATTAATAATATGTATCTTTAAATTACAATAACTCGAGAGCTATTGTAATTTAAAGATACCTACATATTATTCATTCATTCAAATGAAATTTTTTTTGAGGTTATGTAATTTAAGAATAGGAAAGCATTCGTTTTTGTTGAATTCTTTTTTTTTACAATTATAATAAACATTACCAGTACCAATAGTCTTTTTATAGATATGTTTTTGATTTTAATGTTTTAATTTATCAGAAGTCTTATCCTCACAAAATCAACGCACGCCTCACGCTTCGGTAATTGAACGGCGATGTAAAAGGCATCTACGTATCAAAAGGGATAAAAAGGCCCCATAATCGCGGGTCACAGCGGCCCGCCCCGCTCCGTATTGTGCGAAATAAAAGTGTAGCCCATTCAATGGATGTGTAGGTTGGAATAATTTGTAGGGGTTAACATAGGGCTGTCAAAATGTTTGTGATGACCGTGTATTTGTGGTGCTGTAGGTATTCACTTGTCTTTACAGGTTATGTTACGGGTTATATGCCGTGACTTTACAATCCTTCTTTATATAGCCTATGACACCCAGCAATAATGTGGCTTTCTATTTGTGAAAGAATTTTAAAAATCGGTTCTGTAGATCCCGAGATTACCCCTTACAATTTAACAAACACGCAAACTTTACTTCTTTATAATATTAGTATAGATATAAAAAGACATAAAAACCCTAGTTTCCAAAGTCAAAGTTATTGTCTTGTCATCTTTTAAGTAACTTATCTATATGGTAGGTAAGTATCTAATTACTATTTTGCGAAACAGTGGACAATGGTGTCCGTAATAGGTACCTACTATAATGTGAAGTATAACGGAATAATTATAAAATAAACTAAGGTACTATAACCGCTCAATTAAATACATTTTCTATTACACAGAATGATAAACAAAATGAAATTACCTTCCTACTCATATAGTCTATATAAAACCAAGAATAATCTATTTTTTCTTTACTTAAAAAAACAAGCTTCGAATGGCCATGGCGCCTCCGTATGGGACACAATTTGTCAGACAATATGCCTAGTTTATAAATTTATTCATGTACAAACGCTGAATACGTAATTGACTTGAGAAATTGAAGGCGCTGTTCGGAATTTTTAATAAAGATCACTAAACTGCTTTTATCCTTTTTTAAATGGAATATTTTATGTCCTTTTGGTGTCTGAGATGTTTATGTAACCTTATTTATTTTATACTAGATATTATATTATATTTAATAATTATATTTGGAGGTAAAAGGGTGTTCTTTAGCTTTATTAAGCAATATTTGAAACTAATTCTTGTTAGAAAATGAATATCATTTTCCCATAAGACTTTTTATATAGTAGATATGACTATATGTCACTATGTGCGTACTTATATGACAAAACATTTTAAATACTGGACATCATCATGAATCATCATGAAATTTTCTGTGTTCTTAGAGGTATTAGAATTATTTTCGATGTTTTGAATCGCATTAAATATTGAATAATTAGCGAGCGAAGCCGCGGCGTTAAAACTAGTACAAAAGTAAAAGCTTAATACGGCTCAAAATTTATACAATTTGATTAACTAAAACTACGTCTAAATATTTATAAGCCACATATCTGAAAAAAATCAAACAAACATTCTCATACGTATAGTAAGAAATACATCTGATTAAAGCCCATTCCTAGCATTCCTGGCTACCCGTTATAGCTATGAAATGAAATATCGCTTCGATCTCGAACATTCATTGTTAAATGTTAACACTTTAACTAGAAATCGAGATATCAGATCGTGATTTGATTATGATAGTGCGTCTGTAAGCCGATCGCTTGAAATATGGAGTTCAAATATGGCTTGGTTCGTTTTTTTTATGTGAACTGTCAGCTTTTTTGGATAATCGTGAAATGGTGAGGTTATTTTGTTATGTGTATTTATTTTTGTAATCATACTTAACTTAGTTAACATTATTTAAATGCCATGTTGATATTTAAAAAATGTACAATATAAACATATATACACATAATACTTTCTTTCGTATGTACATTAATTATACATAACATAATCAATGTAACTATTATGACGAGCTTTTCCGTAGGTACCTCAATTTGGACGTAAGGAATCACTAAAAATGATAAGGTCGCCATTTGACAAAATACTATTTGCTGTTTATTTATTTTTAGATTTAAGTATGTATTTAACTATTTAGGTAGTACATTGATAATAAAAAAAAAATAAAAAAAATAAAAATAAAAAAGCCTTTTATTTCCAGAATTAAACACTAGATTACTATATCCTAATTACTATACACTTCACTACTTATACATTGATTACCTATCTTAGTTTTTGTCTTTTAAATTTAATATTTACTGA
>DWAJ01000904.1:0-26762 GCA_018238005.1 Eurema mandarina
AGCGTCCATACATTTAATATGATGTGTAGTTTATTTGCTATATGTTCGAAAGATTGTTCCCACAGTAGATATCTACCTATTTCTATGGCTAGCTCACCGTATTTCGTCTCTATAGTCCACACTTCTTTGTTTCACACAACCCTAGCCGATATCAATCGATACAGTGATTTGCCTTCAGACTCAGATGACCGGTCAAAATAAAAGAGTCGTTTTCCAATCGACGTTAAACAACGTCGATAAATTGCTCGAAACAAACACAATAAAACGGCGGGAGCCGCGGGGTTCCTCTACTGCGACTCATATTACGCACTCATTCAATAAAAAGTTACAATAAAACCACGACTCGAGTCCGCCCGCGCCAACTGTCACAGATAAAAAATAACAATGGCGCCCGAATATGACATCTGTCAGATTTCAATTTAGAACGCGCCGTGATTGGTCGGCGGCCGGCGCTGTTTTGCTCGTGTTTGTTATAGGATTGGACGTAATTGAGTTATTCTGTCCTGGCAAAGTCTTTTAGCGTTAATTGTGTAACAAATAACAATTGACTCGCCGCGGCCGTCCGCCGTGCTCCGTGCTCCGTGCTCCGTGCCATGCGACATGTGTTGTACTAATTTGTAAACGCGTTAACTATAATTGTGATTTGCGAGCGCACTGATTGCTTTTGAGGTTACCTTCGTCCATGAGATTTTATTAAACACATTTTATTATGATAACTAAATATTGATTTGTTGCATAATCAATAGTATCATGTAAAATATACCTAATCAATAATATGAATAGAGGTGAGCATTAACATGATTTCCCTTAATAAACAATTCTACAAATTATTTTTAACTAAACTTACGTTATTTCTTTTCGAAATGTGATAGTGTTTACGAGCAACTTAAAAAAACGCGTTAAATGACTCTCTTGATCTAAGAACTCATATTTGGAATGATTATATCTATGTATGAAAAATATAATTGTTTAATTTTTTTACGAGGAACGTTTTAACTAAAGGGTCAGCTCCCCAAAGGCATGCGTGCTCGCAGTGCGTTCGCGCTGGTATGACATTTTATTTGTTTGTTTGTCAACGTGATGTGTACCTAATACACATCATATGTTTGACTTTGCACTCCCTTTAGTGTCATTCTACAATTTTCAGAATAGCATACGAAATACGCAGTCAAAATTATGGTGGGGATTGTAAGTACGGCTTAAGATATTTAATTCTCAATCAAAAGTGAATGACAATAAAATTTCTTCGTTATATTAGTTTTTAAATCCTGGATGCATATTTAGCTATCACATAAGTAAGTACTGAAATGCATCTAAGGACGCATTTCTGCATGATGGAGCTTATTTTAAATCAGTATTTCTTCAAAAGTAAGTTTGTATAAGAATAGTTTTATTATAACACTAGCTGTTGCTCGCGACTTCGTCCCCGTCGGATCTATTTCTATTATTATGTTATAGTGAGTCAATCTTAAAAGATAGACATATACTCTCGCGGACTTTTTTTTAGATCATTTAAAGAGGACTTATTCTTTCATACTTATTATTTTTGTATCTTGAACCGTTTTCGCAGAGCAAAGAATGAATAATTTTCACCGTTTTTTCCATATTTTCCATTATATCTTCGCTCCTATTAGTCGCAGCGTGATGTAATGTAGCATAAAGCCTTCCTCCATAAATGGTCAATTCAATTAAAAAAAAAATTTCAATTCGAACCAGTAGATCCTGAGATTAGCGCGTTCAAACAAACAAACAAACAAACAAACTCTTCAGCTTTATATATTAGTATAGATAAGGGGCAAACAGGCAGGCGAGCCACCTAATGGAAAGTCATCGCCGCTTATTATTATTTGTTTAGTATTTAGTCCCTATTACTAAGGAATCCATGTATGATTGCTATGAATGAAATGCTAAATATGTATATATCTCGGGCTGTTGAGATCCTGCAGAGGATATTGGTTTGGTGTCACGACGAGGTAATCAGATAGGCGTTTCGTCTCCGGCAGCGAGACGCGAGAATACGCTCAGGAAGCCGCCTTCCGATGCAATCACCTCGAGATATCCACCGACAACACTAATGCTATCATGTGAATATCACCATTAACTAGAAGACGCTTTATATTTTTTAATGCATATTTATTTGCTTATCATCTATACATATAATTAAAACGTAACGAGTCGCTGTCTGTATATGGAAGATATATGAGAAAAAATATTATAGGAGACCTTTTTAAATGCAATAGAACCCAAAACAATGATTTTTGGAATTTTTGTCTGTTTGTCTGTATGTCTGTTTGTTTGTGCACGCTAATCTCAGACACTGCTCATCCTACCTAGATAGGGTTTTCAATGATATATTGTGGTAACTTCACTTAACATTTAGTGTCCGATTCATGACAATCGGATGATAAATAAAAAATTTATGGCAATTTGAAGAATCACGTTGAACTTGATGAACGTTAGTTGGCGCAGGTTAGGCATTTTCAGAAATGCTGCCCAAAGTCACTTTTCTACGTGGGCGAAGTCGCGGGCACAGCTAGTAAACAATAAAGCTTAAGAGTTTGTTTGAACGCGTTTATCTCAAAAACAGCTGGTTCGAATTGTAAACTACTTTTTATGATGGATAGTCCACTAATTTCTGTATTACGACGCTGTGACTTATGGTAGAAATCAACAAGTACAAAATCGGAAAACATATTCACGTTTCTGGACTTCCCTTCCTTTCCCTTCGTGCGTTTCGAAAACCGTTCAAGATACCGAAAAAAAAATATGTACGAGAAATATTTCTCTTTAAACAATCTAAAAAAGTCGATGATTATTTATGTCTATTTGCTAAGATTGATTCACTATCCCTTTTTTATGGTAATTAAATTAATTCGTATAATAAATTAAACTGAATAATTAATTTACACTGAAGTTCTTTGAAATGCTTTATTCTCTTAAAAACTAATATGCGTAATATATAGTAACTTTGAAGATAGGTATTGTAGTGTATAGATAGTGGCGAGCGGTCTGACTCTGACCGCCTGTCACCGGGCGCGTTCTTCGTTTTGTCGTGTCGTATCGATTGTGACGACTGTCCGACTGTGACAGACACGCCGCCAACAAAACGATACTTGCGTTCTGTGGCGACGTTTTATTCAACTATGTATCTACATACGTATCACCTACCTACGTAGGTACCTAACTACGAGACTTGTTAACTCGTCCCATTCATACAACGAAAAAGTTTAAATGTGTTATTATGAAACGTGTTATTATGTAGGTTAGCCTTTTATTTTAAATCACTATCAAAACTGGATCATCGATTAAACTAAGAGCTTTAAAACAGATTTATGTCATTCTGTTTCTTATGGCGTTTTGAACGTAAAATAACTCTGCTAAGTAATATAGATACAAGAGCTATCTGCGTGTTTTCACGTCCAAACCACTTGACTAGTTATGTTTAAGCTAGTCCGAGAGTAGGTTGAAATGACGTAATTACCTTAGTACGTGTAAACTAGTAAAGGTTAATGTAATAATGCAGGGCATGTCGCGGGTGAGAGCTAGTTACGTCGCTGGTCGCTGGGCACCGGTCGGGCGCCGGGCGCTGGGCGGTGCACCTAATTGTATTAGCGCGCCCAATAGCCGCCCGCCGTCCGCCGCCCGCCGCACACCTTCCGCATATAACATAGACACTTCTTATACCTTCTCAACACTTTTCTATACAAGCTATAGTACTCTTAGATACCTAAATACCTACCTAACGCCTCTAGTGACGGTATTTTAAAATATATGGTAGTTACTGATATACATAATATATGATACAAGCTCACAATATCTACATATAGTATTGTCTAGTAAATCAGTCATAGAAATATTCCAAATTATGAATATTTGTCACAGGTAGCTTCTACGGCGGTTTAACAGTAAAAGCTTAATAGTAAAAACAAAAACAATTTCCGGATTATACATCATGTTGCTACATTCATACATTGCTATTGATTTAAATTAACTATATGTAGCTTGCCTATTATTACGAAATCTAAGTCAAATTTGTCAAAATTTAAATTTAATTTGGTTCGGAATATTTGGCTAAGGCAAAAAATATTTCAAAATGTTTTATATTAGAAGTTTGATCACAATTACAGTATAATGTCGTATTGGATATGTACTTCTAAAATTAGAGTAATATAGTAAGATAAAAAATGTTTTAATACTGTAGCCAAACTAGTTTTGATCTCACAAGGTATAGCCGCCAGTCAGCCATCGATCCACAATACCTTATTTACAAATCTCCCCCGCCCCCCCACTCCCCACCGCCCTTGCCTTACAAACAACTTCTTTTAAGAAACCGATTGAGACAACATCACCGCGCCCGTACGAGTGAGCGAGACAGCGCCCAACGCCATCTTAGATGCAAGTCCGGACCAAAAGTTAGCCCATAACTCGTTAAACACAAAAGAACCTATATGGGAAATCTGTTTAATAGAATGTAGACTGTATTCTTTAGCTTTTAAGGTCGTGTTTGACTTGGGTGACAATTTTGTTTGTTTCTTAAGGGGAGTGATCTGCTTCTGATGGGGTTTGTTACGATGTCTGCTCCTGATGTTACCTTTATAATGACTTGGGATGTATTTGATGTAGTTATTAATTTTGACTAAGTGAAAAAATAATAATAGGCTCTATTGTCAGAGGTATATAATTTTCGAAATAAGGACTGATGAAATAGGGCTGGATAAGTTACGCAGACTTTAATATTTGGTATTTGATAGACAATATAATAAGCTCTCTATCTCAAAATCGAAAGTCGAACATTAATAATATACCTACAACGAGAAGTTATATAAAATATTATTTATTATTTATAAAATCCCAAAACAATTTTAAGAAGTATGTTTTGTTAGGTGAAATCGTTTAACTTTTCTCAAAACGTTTGGTCTTAGGATAAAACATCACGTAAAGTAACAAATATCTAAAAATAAACCCATGGATGGCACCATGAATGAAAGCGCCCAATCCAAACGAAGTCGGGGGCACGCAATTAATCGGCAATAAAGTGGCGACCTCATCAAAAGCACAAAAACATCAATCAAACTGAATTAATCTGCAACTAAATTAACTCTCGCAAACATCGCGTCCCCTTAACCGTCGCCGCGACCGATAATTGACTTTATTACGGCGGCATAACGTTTAATTTTCAATAACCCGCACGCGCCCATACATACAATACCACGCTTTAATTGCTAATGAAAATAAACCGTAACGCCGGCGAATAAGATTCAAATTGGATTGCTCGTCGCGCACATCTCTTGATTTCAATTTACGTTCAAACCGTTTAATGATAATTCCCTGAAAGGTTGTAACTTCTGAAGATTGCAACTGAAATTGGAATCATAATACAATGGGATAGAGTTCGTTTTGATAAGTCGAGCTCTTGATAGATTTTTGCGGCGTTTTCAGTTCTTATTTCAATCAATTAAGTTGCTAATGGTTGTATCCTCGACTTGCGGTCGCAGTATTATGAGTCCTATGTTGAAGTAGGAAGGTTAATTTTCCCTAGTTTGCGGTCGAATCATTAGAGGATATTTAAAAGCTATTAAGCGTGAAGTTAGGATAAACGATCCGAGATAAAACTGTACATTGTAGTGGGTGCTAATATCCTTTTAAACGAGTTGTTTGTGAGAATTGGAAATGTTAGTGCTATAAAATGGAGATAATATTGTTAACGGGTTGATTTATTTTAACAGTAGGTACGCTGTGATTTTTGAGGTGACAAATTTTGTTTTTGAATTTTATTAAATTTTATCTCGTTATTTTAATATCTACATTAAAGTGGTATAGATGATTTTAAACAGTATCTAAGTAATTTGCTAGGGTAAAGTTTTTAATCCGACAGGCTAAAGGAGGCATGGAATGATCCAGAACAAAGTGGACAGAGGCGAAGCGATAAAAACTCTTAATTAAGTGTCCGTTTGTGTCACCGCTAAACCGTCGTCTACAATGTCCTTGTAAAAGACTGTTCGTGAAAAGTATTATGTATTGCATTTTATATTTAAGTACCTACCCAATAATAGGAACCAATTGACAATTCACATTTTCATGGTAAAGCTCATGCAAGTCTTCGAAAAGAGAATAATGAGGGGAAGATGGGAAGAACTATTGGAAAAGAAAGGCTAAAAAGAAAACGAAAAAGAAGCTGTTTCTCCTTGGAAGTTGGTATCAAATTGTAACAAGACGTTACCGTAGGTACCTTCTCAAGTAAATCTATAAGGACTGCTTGTTACTACGAGTGTGAATATACGAGTGTGCATATCTGCTTATATAGCAGTAGGTATAAAGTTTTGTTTTACAATATGATACCAAATATTAGAGGCACGTGCACAGTCGATTGAAACTTAGCTAACCGTACAATCGGCACCAACTTTCAAAACACAATGTCATATACGAGCCTGAACAATGTGCCCTAACGAACGGCTTGTTGCTTCTTTTTACTATCTATTCCTTTGTTTGCCCGAAACTCATTTGCGACTTTAATGGATTTTTATTGGGGACTAACTTGGTAATGAACATTTGGTTCTCAATTATTGATCGATCAAAATCCTCTCAATACAATTAATTTATAGAATAAAGTTAAATACTGGATATTTAGATTACTTTTCATGAATTAATAACTGCCTTAAAAATGTATTATGTAGTTAACTTTGATTCATCGAACGACTAAACGCGTTTAGAGAATTTGGAGTGGAGCACTTATTCAATCAAACTCAAATCACAATGCAATAAAATGAATCGCAAATTAATAAGCGGCCCTCTCGCAAGACGCACGCCCTCACATCAAACAGTACTTGTATCGCAAACACCGACTCTCCCCCGCCTCCCCGCGCCCCCGCGCCCGCGCCGAGCCGCCCCGGGCGGAGTCTTGTAGCGCTGTTTATAACTTGCTTACATTGACAATAGTACATTGAAGTACTTTTAACCGACTTCAAAAAAGGAGGTTTCTCAATTCCACCCTATATGTGCTTTTTCTATACAAGCTATTAATATCATATTGCAATCCAACTAGCAACCTATGCGGGACAACATTTAGCTAAATGAGCACTGAATTTGTAATAAGTCTGGTGTTCGATGCATTGCAATTTTCAGGCAACTTAGTTATAGGTATTGTTTTGTAAGAAATATAATTTAGAGGTATTTTAAAACAAACAAAAAGAGACCTAAGGTGAGCAATTTCAACCATTCTTTTTAAACCCAAAAGCGTACAAAAAAAGTGTTACATTTATAGTTTACCTAGATATAATTCATATATGATTTGTAGGTTTAAAGAAGAAAAATATAATACAGCTCAGAGCATCCTTCGAGATAGCTAGATAGAATAAAGTTTCCCATAGAACCTCGTGCAGCGGGCCTGACAATCAACCCGAATCACAAAGAGATAATGTAACCAAAAACTAAATTAGATTGTAATGGGACAATTCGTCGACCCCACTCTCCCCACTGTCCCCACGCGAATGATGCGACAAACAAGCGCTTTTGTTCCGATCCGCTTGTAATTGAAAGCTAATGTTTTTGCGGTACCAACTTACAATGTAACATTGTACGCCAAGTAATAACAGGCTGAATAATACATTTTAATGTCAGTGATTAGAGATATGGTTTCTATTCATTCAGTGTAGTGTGTACGGGCGTCAGTCCATCGTGGTATGGATTTTAATTTGTATAGATTTCAGGGTCTGATTTTGTTGCAAACTAGCCTTTATTTTAATTCGTTTTTCTTAAAGGTTTATTATAGATTCATAATGTAAGTACTAACACTTTAAAAACTAACATTTTATTGGAGCGATTTTTATTAATCGTACCTGCAAGCAATGTTTAAACTAGAACTCCATTAGCCGTCATCTCTGACTTTAATTCATTCAAATCCCCTTATAATGAAGTCCTAAGAGCCCTTTAAACAAATGTTTCATCCTGTATTTACAGTGGGCGAGTCAACATGCGAAATCGCAACAGTCGTGTCGTGTGTCGTATCGGCGTCGTGTCGGCGTCGCGCCGGGCGCGTGTCGGGCGCGTGCCGGCCTCTAATTGGCCGCAGCGTCACAAACACTATCCAGTTTCAGTGTAATGAGAGGTCGAGCGTTTAACTGCTACTTAACTTGGGCATATTGCGTGGGAGTTCCGCAATGTCAAATACGCGAGGGCAGGGGAGCCGTCTCGATGGTTTCGTATTGCATTTATTAGCTTCAATAAGCCGGAGCAGTTTATCGTTTTCTTTAACGCTGTGTAGTTAAGTTTAAGGGAAATATTTTACTTTAAGAATGATTCTATTTGACTAGATATCCACATGGTAATCCTAATATTATGATTATAAGTTTATGCGCACAACATTTCGTGAAATACATATGTTGTTCACAGCAAAGCGGGAATAACAGGAGGCGACTGCGTTAACACTAAATAAAGCATGAAACATTATTTCCGTTTTATATTCATATAGCAATAAAAAGCCTAAAGGAAGAGTAATGATTTTTAATTTGTAAACTACATCGTAATAATGATCCAAATTTATTGAATGAGGCTTGAAAGACAAAAGCGTTAGAAACTTTTGTTTCGTTATCGTTCCAACTGTTAATTTCAAATCTAGTGACTTCAGTATGGGGGCCAATATAAATAAATTAATTCCAATAAAAAGTACGCTATAAATAAAACGAAGATAATAACACACAAATTATAGGCTTAACTCAAGTAAAGCCGCCAGACAGTGCTAGTTTAATTAATCCTAACTCCAATAATGATTGTTAATACATAGTACGCTTTTCAAAATAAATTGAATCAAAATTCCATCTCCCAGCAGAGCTTGTCGTAAGCTTGACGCCCCGGCGGCCCGTACCCAGTGCCATTATGATCCTTATTGCTTAGCGCTAACGTCCATTATCCCTCGCCCCGTTTGTATATAAGAGAACTTAATTACATTTAATTGAGTTGGTTTGAGAGGATTTTATTTGCACACTAGTTAGAGTTCGCGACTTTGCTTGTTCGAGTAATTTCGAGCGCTTTTGATTGGTTAATGGCGTTTGTCAGGTTCACTCCGAGTATTTAATTGTTGCTCAGTTTTCGGTACAAATACGTTTACATGTGCAGTTTAGAATATAGACGTGTTTAATATATTCATTCTCATACCTATTATGCATTACGAAGAGTTGTAAGGATACAAACAGGTAATCTAATATCCAATAGTTACTCGGTTCTCAAATTTCGTTATAAATTGTATAACTTTTTACTCCTATTAGTATTTTAATATCTCCTTTATTTACAACAGCGCAATCGTACATTTCAAATAATACAACTAACATATACTTAATCTCCAAGAAGTAGTAAATGTATGAATTAAATAGATGTATAGCGCAAAGCCAGGTATTGCGCCTGGCGCGGGCGAGTTGGGAGCAACATCGCTCATCGCTCAGCGCAATGATTAATTAGCAAGTTTAAATGAATTAATTAGTTCAGAATTCTTAGCTAATTGCAGACGCCGCGCCATTACTTCATTATAACGAGGCGCGGACACACCGAGCGTTTTATATTACGTTTTTACGTCTAAGGCTCCATTCACACTTCATAATTTTACTACGAGGAATTAATTTCGTTTTAATTCGGCTAGTGAAAATTTTCTATGAACTTATATGATTTGTAGTAGTTTTAAATGCTTTTCATCATTTTTTAAGTTGAGTTATCGTTAAGTTCTTAGTTCTATAATGTATTGGGGATTTTAATTTTGATGTTTAAAGTTTTTCGTCAAAAAAACCTAGAAACCAGCTGTCTTAACGGGTATTGCTCTCTGTAAAGATTAATCATATTATTTGCTATTATGCAAAATATTTATATGAAATAGGATGATTATGTGCTAGACTGGATTTATATGATTATTATTTTTAAATAATAGACTTATATGTATTATAAAAAATAACTATGTTTCACAGTTTCGGATCTAAACATAATTATTAAAAATTAATTATTTGCAGATTTCTCAGAGTTGTGATATGGATTATCGTAAGCTCTCTTGAAAGCACTATACATATGACATCTAACTCTCGACTACTGAATGAATACAGATCTTTTGACCGCATGCCATAGGTACTTTGGTTGCTCTCCCAAAATGCCCATTCTCAGATAAGGTTTTGTATTGCAGATTACGGATTCCCAAAAATAAGCAGATGAAGCAAAGGAAACCGCGCCGTCGGATGAAATCGAAACTTTTAGTAATTCACCCGGCATCGCTCGCAGTACGTACTTTGAGGAGCCGGCTCAATAGCAGGATCAAATATCACTCAAACCAATCAAGCTAAAATGAACCATAAAGCATTAAGACTTAGGCCCAATTTAGATAGAAGTCTTTTCACACTGCTCACAAAGAATAGCTCTGAGACGACCGATTTGTTCACCCAATTCGTTTTAAACTATTGATTCTTATTTTTTAACTGGTAAAGTTTAAAATTAGTTTACCGACGGTTGAGATGTTGGTAGTTCTTTTGATAAATAGTCAGACGTAACAAATGATTTTAAGCCTTAAGTTAAGGTGAGAGAGTCTTATTTGTGTAATGAGATAGGATCTGAGGCAGCCGACGCGGACACCGAATTGAAATCGAATTGAATTGAATTGTCAAATTGAACGCATAATCTGCTTGTTGAGTGCATTGTAGCCGTTGGTGCTAAATACGGGGTATTAAGAGTTTGTAGACGACAATGGCGGCGGAGTCGCGCCGCTTTGTGTGGAGCGCTCTCCATTGATACTCTGTGAAAGGTTCAAAAGGTTTGTTGTTGACGCTCGAGTTGTCGCTGATTGTTGCTTGTTGAATGTATCCATTTGTAAAATGTTGCCAGTAGAAAAAAATAGTTAAAAAGTAATTTTAGATGACGGAAGATTTACAAGAAATACATTAAAGGCTACAACGCGTAATATGTTATTTTGTTATGAGGAGGTATTATTTTAGATTTTTTTTCTAGACAAGAAAGTGAGGTTCGTCCCGTCTTATGTTAGAGATAGTTGTTATAGAATTATTAATAGATGCTATAGAATTATTAAAGAAAACAATATTGAAAACTCACTACAATAAATTCAGTAAACCTAGCGGAGAACAAGTAAACTCCTAAAATCATAATCTTTCCAAATTAGATTTCGCTGTTATCAGGTAAAAATAGAGAAATGAACTACTGTTTAGAATAAATACTGTGTACAGTATTATTTAATTGCTATTTATGACGTACTAATGAGTGCTTTCCGAAAAACTAAATAAACTATTTAACGCAAAAAATTCGCACTCATTATTTAGCAAAGGCTAATTTACGAGAGCGGTGTTCTCAAATTCACACGACAAATAAGAAGTGTAACGGAAATATCAAGTTTAAGAGTTCCGCCGTAACCTACACCGACATGATACGTGCGGAACCTACTATTAGTCCGATCATTCATTCATTCACATATTTGATAACCATTGTTCGGTGAACCCCACTCGCGATATTAACTTTAGGAACGTTTAAGGCTATGCGGGGTCTCCGTGCGCTGGTCGCTAATTGAATTACCCTTATTAAAGCGTTTCCTGTTTTTTAAAGGGTTTTCAACAGGAAGGAGCCGTCAAATTTTAATCAAATTATATCACAAAGCAAGTTATGATTAGTTGTAGTGTATTGTGCGTATTGATCCGATAATAATGGATAATTCGGTGTACAAAGAGCGTAATGTTCAGAACACGTTTTGTATGTACATTGTGTGGGGCGATGAAAACGCGTAATTAAATTATTTTTATTAATTACCAATATCAACAATATGTATGGCCTAATTTTTTTGTTTTTTAGTTAAAGTAATTAAGAAATGTGTAGATCAATCTTGCAATACTTACATCGCTAACTTGCATTAGCAAAAGCGTTAAAAAAAGAAGTAAATTCTGCTTCTTTAACGGTGGAGTAGCACATATACTTATATAAGTATAAGTAGCGACCGGCCGGCTTCGCTCGGATATATTATGCATGTAATAAATTGAGATGTAAGCTATCCTATCTTTTAAGTTGAATCAAACTGCACACGGTGTGCAAATTTAATTTAAAATCGATTCAGTAGTTTAGGAGTCAATCGCGGACAGACAACGCGACACGTAATTTATATATATTAAGATTCATGAATACTGAACATGCTTATGTTAAACGAGTTTTTCTTCATCTAATCAAATTTGTCTCAACAAAGTCCGATTTGTTCCGGGTGTGAAACACATTCCCCCCTCTCACCCCGCACCCCGCACCCGGCATCTCGCACCCGGCACCTCAAAAGACGTTTTCCGTAAATTAGCCCCATTACAAGGGTCGTCATAATCTCCTCATCTGATCCCATAAACAAGGGAAAAATTGCGGCGCGCGTGGGGCGGTATCAGCTGTTTACTGCTACTGCTGTACTAGACGCGCGTCGCGGTGTTACGTGCATAGTTTTCGATATCGTGCTAATACTGGAAAAAAGTACCCTATGGGTTTAATATACCTGCATTCCAATATTCAGCCAAATACATTGATTAGTTTTAGGTAGATTAAAATCACACGATATCTACACATTCTTACAAACCTTCACCTTTATAATTTTACCAAGGATTACTTAGCGGAAAATAGCTTATAAAGATAATAGAAAATTGTCACTTGACTATTTTTTACGTTGATCAGAAAATAATTTTTGATAAACTATTTTGAAGCTTTCAAATGAATACTTTTAACGCTCGATGTAAACACGTAATATAAAGTATATAGCCGTTATTTATGAAATGTAATTCTGATAATATATTTTTTGCGGGTTAAATGTATAAATAAATGGTACCTAAGTATTAATAAGCATAATTCCCGCTAACTATAATTAATTAATCATTGAAAGAAGTACTTCGTATCGCGTTACTCTCTCTATATATTAAGGCTTTAATATCTTGTCACAAAATAATGAATACTAGGTACATTTTTCGGGTCTCCCCGTATCGAATGCGCCAGGCGGCGGCTCCCACGAGGCTGTATCATCATTGAGTTGACAACAAATTGCTACTATTTTGTTTCTATGTTATATTCACGTTCACGAAATACGTATCTTGGGTGTGTAGACAGGTTATTCTTATCTGCTTTGATAATGTTATTAAATTATAAGGACGGCTTTGTTACGTGATGTATGGTCTTTACTAATTTTATAGTCGGCAGTTTTAAATAATATTGAGATTAGGCTCATAATATATGATAAAACAAAATTGCCACGTCGCTATAATTATATTTTAAGGAAAACTATTGGTACAATTACTATTTTGATTTATAACTACAAAATAATCTGAATAGGACTTCTATGAGATCTCAAAACTTTTTATGATGGAAAGACTGCATCGAGAGACTTGGCATTTTTTACATTTAATGTTTTTCAAGGGATCATTCTTTCCTTAAATAGTAATAATTCTATAATCTTTAAACTTACGGGTCGCATAGAAAATTATTTCCGTACATATATAATATATAAGGAAAGCTAAAGGGTAAAGTTTATGATAAAACGTATGCGATCACAGCCTTAGGGCACAGCTAGTTCATTAGGTGCACAGCATCGCCAATAGGCACCGCGTCGTAGTTGCTTCATGCTTGCTCTCGGAAAATGGCGCGGTTCGTCAGTCGTTAGCGAAATCGTGTTAGCGAAAGCTCACTGATTCACTTACCCGTCGCGATCTACCGCAATATTATATTATTACACGCTACACTACACTGCCCCGCGGCCTCGCCTGCTAACATATATTTATATAAAACTTACATGGTTGGAGAACAATCTGAGTTAAATATGGCAATTTTTATGTATATGTATTGAAAAGCTCTTTTTGATTCTGGTGAAGTATATGATATATTGTTATGACGTCACGCGAACATTTATAGGATAATTTATTAAATGCAGGCTATGCAATTAAATTCGCAGACAAAAACTATTATTCAGAAACAACTGTTATATTAAGCATTTAAATGCTTGTACTAAAACTTGTACCTAATAAAACTTAGGTACCTACTTTACTTATTTTCCAAGGTTTGACTTATCTCGATACTAAACTTAATCGGATTAATCGACCTTGCGAATTTATTTAGTAGGGATGAGAGGGTTTTATAAGCAAATTAAGTGATATACGTGAGCTGTGTAGAAGCAAGGTGGAGTTTGAGCGCGCGGTAATCAACTATCATAACTTCGTTGACTGAGCGTTCGTGTTCACGTGTTTGGCTGTATCTACTGACTCCATACACCGGGAAGTGAGTTTTAATAAAAGCTATTTCATATTATAGAAAATATTGTAAGGTAGATCCTTAACGCGCGCTGCAAAAAGGGACTAGATGGAAAAAATTAAGACCAAAAGTTGTAACGACACTTTTTGCTATTGGGGCGTGCGCGTGTGTTTCTCTGTCTCTTTCTCTCTCTGTCTCATGGAAAAAATAATATAGAATTTTATTACAATTATCAATAACTCGAAACTTCGTTCACTCTGGGTGTTACTTAAAACCTCTGTATAATATGAATAGAGGATATCACGTTTAATTACATGATTTAGATTTTATATTATTTTGAAATGGCTTAGTTACCTATGGTATATATAAAAATCTTACTAACTTTTTAAAACTGCAAGGAACTTTGTACTTTTATTGTATCATCTGAATCTTACAAAAACGTCACCAGAATTTTTCATACAAAATGTATTCTTTTGAAATAGGTGCTACATCGTCTGTTAGTAAATGGAGCATCTCTCTGGCTTGGTAGTGGTGAAGATTAGGTGAGAGACATCAGCTCAATGCCGACATATGAAGCGCCCTATGTTTATCGGGTGACGCGCGGTGGCCGGTGTCACGGCGCGGGCTGCGCTGCGATAATACCGTGACGGTATTTATTGGGCTCAAATGAGGGTAGTTTAATGTGAGGGGCGGCAAATGTGTTGGTTTATCTGGTTTAATGATGCGTTATACAGCCTAATCGTATAGGGTGAAAATTATTATAGAAAAACAAGGCTTGTTAAAGTTACACCTATTAGTATGTTATTTTCTTCCGTGAGTTTAATATTACGATCTACTGAAATTGCATTGAAAATTCTTTTACTAAACACAAGAAGGAATAATAATGAAATAAATAATGACTGGAGTTTTTCTTATGTTTTTAAATATATTCTTTCTGTTCTGTTCCTATAGTTGCTTAGGAGTGAAGCGTATACCTCGTGAAAATAATAAAAAACGGATTAATCTATCCTAACGGTACATAAAAATAATTTTGATACAAAAAAAATTCTACATCAAAATATACTTACTGTTACTCACAGCTTTGATCCCGTGTTTGTGTTAGTCGCGGCACGTTTTTAAAGTGAGTTTAACAAAACACCGCAGCCGTTTATTGCCCAAACGCGCTCGGCGAAGGGTTCCTGCGAGGGTGGCGTGTTCTATCTGCCTCAATGTCGCGTTTTATTGCCCTCACACATTGAACACCTGATTATTAATAGATAGAACCTATTGGGAAGTCTCGGTAACTTATTACTGGCCTATAGACAGGTTAGGATGATGTTAAGTAACCACTTGAGGAACTATTGCCAACTTAAGCCAC
The DNA here is from genome assembly GCA_018238005.1 of Eurema mandarina. Taxonomy (NCBI): domain Eukaryota; kingdom Metazoa; phylum Arthropoda; class Insecta; order Lepidoptera; family Pieridae; genus Eurema; species Eurema mandarina. The sequence goes on from DWAJ01000904.1 coordinate 15,587, forward strand.
TTAAGGAACCGTTACCAGCCGTTTGAAAAGACGAAAATAGCAAGGAATAAAGTTAGTAAGTAGGGAAAATTAAAATTGACAGCTCTTATCTTCCGAATGACATAAGTATATTGAGATGCCATTAGATCCCTAAATAAGTGCTACCACTTCTGGAAATAAAAATGTCTCTACCACCAATTTAAATTTATATTTATCAAAATTACATTCAAAATAGTAGGTTCATAAAGTTATAAATAATTTGTTCCGTAAAAATTGAGTTTGAAAAATGTTCCTCAACAAGTTCAAGTATCGTGTAGCGATTATGGTATAATGACCCCTATAATGACGACTGATTTAAGAACAATTTGTAACTGATATCAAAAAAAGGAACCGTCGCCATATAAACACAAACCCTTCGTAATATAGTGCAATAGATTATCAACCTAATTATTATTTAAATAAGAACTACATTTCAATGTGTTTTAAAATACATTTAGAGAGTTGTAATTGCTTATTTTTTTAATAAATTAAATACGCGATGTTAAGCACTGTTGAAATAAAGGTTAATATAAATCTTAATCCGTTCAGTCTGACTTTTGAAAGTAAAAGTGTCTAATTGCCTAGTCTACTCCTAAACTGTAAGGAAAAGTTTTATACATACTTTCCATAATAAGTATCAACAAACTCGAAGATAGATGACATAAGATTCATTATCTTGTTGTCTTGTAGACCGTGTTACTTAATAATAAATATTAAAATCGATTTCCCGCTAGATACCTTCTTTTCAGGTTTCAGTTACCACAATTTTCTATCCCTTTCTAAACGTTTTTTCTCTTTCTTGGTATAATTTTTATCCATTTAATATACAAAGCATTTAGCACATTAGCGCGCCTCAGCCGTTCCGGGGGTACGAACAGATGGACAATTCGAGAGCCATTTACTGTGAATGAGTTTATAAGCCTTTGTTGTTTTAGTGCTCATTGATCGGCGAACACCCCTGACTTTGTCCGTGCTCTTGATTTTATTTATTCATACCTTATGTACCTACTTATATATGAGGTAGGCATTGTTCTAGCCTCTCACCTATGGTTGCATAAATTTACTAATTTCGTGATTTATCTTTAAGACATGTATAGATTATTTAACCCGTTGGTCCTAGAATTTTAACGACTACTCCTTTTTTCCTTTAGGCATTAACTATAAAAAATCAATTACTATGTCAATCATAATCGCAATCAATTAGAACACACAATAAACACATGCACTTAATGAATTCGTTAATACCCTTATAATATATTATTACCTCTATACATGAAGATAGATCCCAAGACTCAAATCGAATTAAGCGACAAAAACATCGCAACGTTTAACGTAGGTTAAAAAAACACAATGGCATTCAACAATACTGTATCTACAGATAAAGATCTGATGTTATCAGATTGGCTATAGAGGGCCAGCGAGGCGACAAACGCGCCATTAAACTATTGTTAATTCAAGTATTTGATTGTACGAGTAATAGCAATTGTCCCATACCCCATGCCCTGAGGCCCATACGACCAAGTGTTTGCGATAAGTACCTAACTAAGTGACAGGGAAGTGTTGTGTCAGTTATTTTGTACTTATACGAGCCTTTTAGATCAGTTCCTTATTGAATAATTGTATAAAGACGAAAAAAGAAACGAAAGACGATCGCTAGCCATCTAATATTGAAAAAAAATTATTTTTAAACGTAAAATCATTATTAGTATTAAAACTTAATACATTATAATAATGTCAGACTGTCATAGTTTTAAAAGTAATAGTCAAAGTCTTAAATTCTAGGAAAATTATTCTTAAAAGCTTTTAAAAGCACACTACATTTTTATCCAAAAAATTACTTTGCCAATTTGTTTTCAATTTGTTCACGTCCATACATTTTATATCATTACTTAATTTCTCAGAGCTCCCGTACAATAATAAGAGTGAACTAAAAAAGGGTAAGTGAATGTCACGAGGTCCGCTCACACAAACATTCACCCGCGTAATGAAAAAGATAATGAAGATACTCCGCTCGTCCCTCAGAGCTAATTACTTCGCAGACAGCCTTAAGATAATTACTGTATAATGGATCTTTCAGCTTACGTTAGATTTACTTACACCATTTAGATTCAGATTAACTTAATTTCAACAAAATCGGTTAAGTTATTTTAGCGAAACAGGACAAGAGTTGAAGAGACTATTTTCAATAAATCATAACTACACCTTTGTCTATGTTCGCAGCAATGACTACTTTTTAGTCATTTATAAATTCATAAATATATTAATAGGTACATAATTTTTAAATAATACGTATGTTTTATGCTATAGTATAATAAATTGATAGTTTGCAATTTACACATAAACAGTGGTGTTGGCTCAAAATAAATGCTCTTACCTACAAATAATATAAATCAAAATCACACAATTAAAAAGTTTTCAATAACTATACAAATATAAACAGATGGCCGTTGGAATTCCATTTAAAAGTGTAACTGCAGTATCTTATTATTACCGAACAAAGATACTTTAATAGCATTGATTCCTGTGTTGAGGGAGAGTCTTTAAAAACTAAGTTGATTATAGCGGAGTCGATTATCTGCTAACAGCGCCTCGGAGCTTTCCCACCAAAACATTTGTAACCCTTTTATTAACTGCGCATTACCGACCCCGAGTCGCCCCACTGACAGCGACTAGCGATCCGCTTCGCTGATATGTAAGTTTTTATTTTATTTATTTTACTAGTAGCTATGTTTTCTATTCTTAATATGGTTTTATTTTTACGTTCCTTTTATGCTAAATATTCAATGTTATAATATTGAATTATTTGCTTAAATTAAATACGTATACCAAGCGCATTTTTGTTCAATAATGTCTTCAACTGAAAAGTCACTAGGAAACTTTGAAAATAGCTATTTAGATATATGTTTTAGATGTAATATTTTAACATCATATTATAGATTTTATGTTATGGGAATTGAAACTATGAAATGAGCCCTTGGCCGCGGACAGTGGGACGGCGGCGCCGGCAACCCTAAAATTGATGGCATTTCCAATGTGGCATAAGAAGCAATTACGGCATGTCCAAGTTGAAAGGCTCCCCCCCTTCGCCCCTCGTCCCTCCGGCGGGCGCCCCTCACCCCCGCCGGCGCCCGGGCCGGCCGCGCGCATTGTGCGAGCTCGGAGCTTTTTTCCACATCGGGTACATATGCTGGGGTCGGATGAGCCCCACGGGTTCATTATATTTGAAGCCAATTTTGTTTGCGAACTTTACTTAATAAAGGGCGCTTTTCGTTTAGTTTCCGATATTGAATTATGGACGGGATTGGATTTGAAATGCGGTTTTATTTGCTTAAGTGAAAAATTGATTTTGTCCGCTTTCATTGTTTGTGGACTGTCGGATGACGGGCCGCTTATTGATGCCAGCTAATAGTTCTATTTAAATTAATATACATTTGGTCGTTATTGAAATACATATATCGAAAGGCTAAAACTATCACTACAATCATTATATAACAGACTATTTAGAGACAATTTTCCATTTAACTCGAAAGTAATTTATAGAACGCACTTCCCAAAGAAACCTCCTCATTTTTGAAGTCGTTTAGAAATTACGAATTATGTGACGATATATTATGCTAGTCGTCATCCCAAACGATTAAAACTTCCAGTCGTTTAGTGTTCTATACGAACACCTATTCCTAATGAGAGACCAGTAGGTATGCAGTAGGTAAGTGACATGTGTATGTGTAGGGGAACTAACCTGCACCCTGACTTCAGGCAGGTTGACCTTCATGGCGAGCTCCTCGCGCGAGTACACGTCGGGGTAGTGGCTCTTCTCGAAGGCGCGCTCGAGCTCGTGCAGCTGGTAGGTGGTGAAGGTGGTGCGGTTGCGGCGGTGCTTCTTCTTGTCGTCCGACTGCGGCCGGCCCTCGTCGTCCGACTTGTCCTGCGGCTGGTAGCCGTCGTTGCTATTGCATGAGCCCTCGCCTGCAAGCACACCACACCTCGCTATACTCATATACTTAATCATTCACAAATTCCCCGTAGGAAGTGCTAACGCTAATTAGAAGCCGAGTGGCTATTTTCGTTTGTTTTGTTTCGTGCAAAAATTATAATAAATACTAAAAGAAGGAAAAGAGACATCCAGTCGCATAGGTATACATAGGTCCATGTCATAGTGGACACATTAGATAGGTTTTACATTTAACAAATATTACGCATACAACATAATATACTGAATACTGTAATAATAATAATAATAAATGGATTAATAATAAGGTACCTACATATAAACTATGGTTCTTTCGCTCTTAAAATAAATCAACAGAGTTAAATTTTTGTACAAAAGCATTTGTTTCTTTTTATATACCTATGTTAATACATGGTTTAAAATATGGCATTGATTAGTATTACTGACGTTAATGAAACGTAGCCAAATAAATAAGTTCCTATTATTCAATTTGGTGCGCCGATAAATTAAGGCACTGCTTCCAGGTATTAAACAAATTTAATAGGTAGGATACATTTAAAAAGAAATTGACTAAAGATATTATACGGAATTCTTAACCTACTCAAGAATAATGTAAGAAACATAATACTCGAATACAAACAATTATGGTTCAAAATGTTAAATTAAGATCTAAAACAATCTTGAAGAAAATTCCTCTCTAATAATAAATCTTCAAGCATTTCAACTTTCCATGTAATTACTGGACTTGATTCCAACAACGAAACTTTAACATAGCGAGCTACTACACCATGTGTCAGCACACATCGCAATTGCTATGAAGCGTTAATTTATGGCAAAATGAACGATAACAAATCGCTTTCCGTGTTTGTTCGTGTAATAACTGCTATCGACGCTACCCCGTTACGTGATGTATGACTTCATATTTCATTTCTAGATTTTCTTACAGATAGGCTGATGATACGGCAATTGTAACATATTCAGTAATTTGTTTTAAATTGAATAACTCAAAATGTAGGTACTATAGAATATACGTAAAGCTGTGAATTTGCTTTATGCGGTAATGAGAACTAAAAACCGAAGTATTTTAAAAACATTCATAAGCAGTGCTTACTCTTAGACATTAGGGTGAAATCGCGGGATACTATAGTTGGAGATATTTTTTTATAAATAAAATTTCCTTAATGACCTAAGCTCAAAGATTGAGGGGTTTATGGAGTATATCTTTCTGTATTAAAAACTCACAGTAATCATTATCACTTAAATAACGACCGTAGACTAATAGTTTCCTCCCTGAAGCTCACAAATCACTGGCCGGTGGTTAGTGGATGGTGTATCATTTGAATATAATTGCATTACACCGGTGCCCATTACCATACGCAAACACTCCAATTGTAGCTTGATGTACTGCGTGGATGGTATGGTACTGGATGCATAATATAGGGCCCCGTCAATAGATCAAATGCTAAGGTTATTAAAATTGAGTGGATTTTTGATATTAAGAAAATAAATTAGCTCGTCAAAACTGTGACGCTTTAAGTTAACAACAAAAAACAAAACACAAACAAACAAAATAGGATGCTTTTTTTAGACTCTAAGAGACATTGTACCTATCACTTAAATAACTCCACGCTCTAAATAAATGCTTTACAGCAACTTAAAAACGTTTAGGCTTCAAGTATTGGCTACATCGGGCTCCGAAGGTTTCATTCCGTCCTCAGATGAGTTCACGTACTAATAGTTGTTCAATGTATGTAGATATTTGCTCTCCACTTATCCTTGGAATATCAATGTACCATTACAAACACATTACATAGCCACATTAAAATATACATGGAGATCACTTAGAGTAACCTCTATGTAGGTATATCATAGGCAAGGCATCTAGAATGCTTTTTGACAAATCATACGCGATAAAACAAGCCACAGCGCTTGTTGTACGTTCACAATTAAACGCAATATTAATTACAATTCATTCGCTTACACAATAGCAATCAAATCATTTGCCCCGAACACAAATCCATTACTATTAAATTCAAATCAATAAGTCAATGTCACAACTCAATCTGAGCTAAATGAGATTGTACAAACATTTTAATTTAATTCTCGATATCTCAGCCAATGTCACTCGGATCGACGATTAAGAAATCAAAAATATTAATACACAACGTAATCTTTGCGTCCATCTTGTCAAACGGAGCTGCGACGTGCTACCATGCGTTCGTCTCTTTTTTATGTATCGATTTTACGTCCGAGAGAAAGGGATAGAGTCTAGCGGTAAAAAAACAAATAAAAATATTACGGACAGCGCATTAAGATGTTAAACACTTATCGCGATAGGATCTTCTTTTTTGTGATAATTATCATTAATCTGTGGCATTATGGCGCATAATGGTGTGGCGTTGTTTTTTCTCGGACCCTAATCACACGTCAGATTTGCCGTGTTGCTACATATTAAAGTTCTTCGAGTTGAATGATTTAGAGTGGGTTTGTTATTTAATTTGTTTTTGGTCGGCTAATGGGAAGCAACGAGTTGTTTCGAGATAGTGCGTGCGGCGCGCTGCAATTAATGTGCGCTTCATTAAGCGGCGAGCAGCAAGCGGTTAGAAAGGCACCAAACACCGCGAATTGCCTACTTACGTACCTACTTTGTAATTATTATAAATGGTAGAGTGCGTTTGTTTGTGTGTAACAATATGTTGCCAGTTTATTTAATCGTGTAGATCAACGGATTAATAATAGACCGAAAAGTGGGCACTCTTACGCACAAATAAAAACGTTTAACAACGCGTACACTTATTATATGTATTTGCTTATAATAAACTCTGATGTTAGTATATTATGTTTTGTAAAAGTTTTCGCCTACTTAGAGATATTTTTATTAAAAGTGTAAACTTTGAATACCTACAGCAGTACATGAAATAAAACAATTTCAGCAAAAAAAACGTTTCATTCGATTCCAATTTGTCGATGCATAAACACTTTGACCAGTTAATTAAACTCACTAACAGTACAACATATAGGTAAACGCAACCAGACTAAATAAATCGCACCGTCAACCAATCAGAATCGAATCGAATAATCGGACAATAATCGAGAACTTGATTAGCGAGGGGGAAGTCGATGCGGTGACAATCGATTCGTGCGCTATTACGTCGCGATTCGATTATCGGCTGACCGATGTCTGCCGCTTCCTAATGGACAAACAGATAGATTATAGTTTGCTATTTCGTTTGATGGGAATTATTAACTAGTTAATGTGGTGGTTTCACTTACGTCAATTTATTTAAAAAATTAAACTATTTGGAAAGACGAGCCTTTAAAGAATACGAAGCGACTTCTATAGAGATCCATAAACTCAATAATTAACTATTAGACATTCTTCACGAGAGATATTAATAATAATAAATTTATTTGTCATGAAATCATTTACAATTTAAGTGATCACCCGACTACTGAACTAGTAAGTATAAAATACTGTGTCTCAGCAGTCGGGTCCTTCCCGATGCGATTAATTTTAAATAAGCTTAAATGAAATTAAAGGTAGGTAATACCACAGAGAACCAAAATAAAATAAAAAATTAAGAAAGATGAGTGTGTTTAAACATAAACCAGGTTTTAAAAATAGGTTTAATTTTTGCATTTGCACCGATTATGGTGGGCTGGCTGTTGGTAGGTATATTCCATGTTCTTAGCAGTATCGTGAGGCATGCCCGAACACTCATTAAATACTTAAATAGCCGCGTACTAATTAATACAATATTACCCGAAATCGCTCCCATAATTAACGCAATGCGTGAACACGCAATGTTTAACTTTTATAGCTTATAATCGTGTTACACGGGCGGGGCGGGCGGCGGCGGGCGGCGAGCCTTGTATTGTATTTGCTTTAACGATCCATACTAATATTATAAATGCAAAAGTAACTATGTCTGACTGTCTTTCCATCACGCTAAAACTAGGTACTGAACCGATTAGAACGAAATTTGGTACACAGATGGTCTAAAGTCTGGGGATGGACAAAGTTTTTATATGACAGTCCACGAGGATGGAGTCGCGGGCAACAGCTAGTACTTTCATAAAATAATCGTTGTTGATTATAAAAAGAAAAGTGTCAAACTAAGATTCCCAGTGTGCCTGCAATTGCCGACATCCTAAAACGGTCTTCGGTATAACAGAGAACGATCAATCATTGGTAATATTAAACATTTATGAAAACCAGAATCAGATCTTTATTTAATTACCTACTAGGTTTTAAATAGACAAATTTAAGGCATTCCTTTATTCGGATACAAAACAACACTATCAATATTGATAAATTTATTTGAAAATGTAGCATACAAAGACACTGACGGAAACATCGAAGATTATAATCGCGGTACAAGGGTGTTCTCTATTAATTTTCCCTCGGCTATTAGATAATAAATAACTCCTGTTGATTTTGTTTTTTTTTTCACAAAAAATTTTAGTTGTAATAACTTGGTAACAATGGAAATAGAATAATCTGATATGAAGTTTATATAATTAATTATACTTACATACTTATGTATTAAAAAATAATCTTGACGGCTGGTTTCAAGGTATGTAGGTACATCTTCTTAAGAATAATCTTAATTATTCTTTTATAATTCGTATTATTTTATTATTCTTAATCCAGTATGCAAGTATATAAATTCTTTCAGGCATATCTGTCGGTTCTAGAATACCTAGATTAGTTAGAATTTGCCAATTAAAGTCATAAATACTAGGCTCCAATTAGAGAGCTTATATAATTCCTAAATTCGTTAGGCTATACAAATATTATAAAGGTTAGGTATGTTAGCGATTACGACGATAGCGGGTCTTCTATGGCTGTTGGTTTTTTTAACTATTTCACACTATGTGGACAATCATATTATTTCACCTTAAGAATATTTTAAGATCTTTCTCGGTGAATTTTATGAAAATTAATGTACATCAAGCTGGTGGGTTATGTTTTTAACGAACCCCTTAGCAATATCAAAGGGTAGCATGAGTAAGTTTCAATAAGTCAGTTATATATTTTTTTATACTGAGAAGTGGTGAGACGAGCTGGACGCACTCCTGATGGAAAGAGACACGCCAGCCCATAACGAACGCAGTGCTACCCGGAACTTGGTATAAATAGGTATTTCTTTACTCAACTAGGCTACTTCACTTACATTTTTGAATCGTCGTAGATTCGAAAAGAGTTTCTAGAGAGAAAAACCGACAAGAAACTCTTGTTTTAAATTGGTTTTTAAATATAAATTGTTACAAAATTATGTTTTTAAATTAATAGAGAGATTAAAGAAGTAACTTTTCCATTGATTGAAGAATTTCTTATAACTGCATTGGAAAGTGTTTTCAAAACAGCAGACTGAATAGTTTATAGTTTTAATTCGTTTGTTTTGAATTTATTAAAAACACCAATTAGTAGAACAATAACAAATGCAATGTTATTAAATCTTCATTATAAATAAAAAACTGCTTATTTTTTAATTTAAATTTTGTTAGACAAGATTATATAGTAAATATTAATATTACATTTAAGATATCTACAATAAGTAATTAAACGATATGCCACGAATATAACTGTGTTTAGTAACATTTTACTTATTTTTTATTCCAGCTATAAGTAACTTCGAAGCGACACTATTTTAAGCGACAATATTTCAGATAGACGGAACCCTGATCGAGTATCTAATCCAATATAATGTCTACTACAAATTCATGTAACACCTAGGTTTTTAATTGCAGAGCATAGTGCTACATTTCGACCAAAGTCAAATTAAGAAAAACATTTTTTAATTTTCTGGTACTGCACATGTAGGTACATAATTACCGAGAGCACTACTTGTTATTTTTGAGAGTTCTCGCTAATTGAATGAAGAAAGATGTAGTTAAAACATTCAACGTTAAGCATTTTTACGCATAATACGGAATAATGCTTTAATTGGAAAACTAGGACAGACAACGATTACGTATCTACTAACTATAAATTAAGTGCGATTATATAAATATATTAGCAGCAGTCGCAAGTCAATCGCGCTTTTAATCAATAGATCTAACGTCTCAATGCTTCGAGATTGCACAACGAGGCTTAGACATTACTCTAATTGACTTACTCGTTTCCCACCTATAGCCTATAGCTTACTTCATTAATTACAATGACTGTTTGTTGCAATTTAAAAGGTCGCTAATTGGTGTTCAATAGCTCTTAAAATTAATTATTGAACGGTTATTACAATTAAAGTTTTTTATATCGTCTGGTATACAGTACATGGCAGGCGATTGCCAATTAAAATTCATAGAGATGTGTTAATTATTTGTTATTTATCTATTTTACTACTCAGTATCTATAATTAAGAAAGTAGGTACAGGTGTCTATTTAGGTACCTATTAATTGAGTTTTATAATGAAAAGTAGAACATAGCTAAGTATAAGAAAAATCAAGCAATCATAGAAAATAGTTCCATATTTTTTTAAGTGTTAAATCATGTTAGCTGTGTACTTTGAGAATTATTAGGTTAGTAAGCGACAAATTTAAGTTGTTTATATTATTAAATTTTTATTTGAGTAACAATAACCTTAAACGCATTTTCTTACAACGAATATACTGAACACAATACTAATTGCTAATTTATCGTAAAGTGCCCATACTTTTATCATTATTTGGAACTTTTCATACAGTTCATTTAATGAAGAATAATTTTGCTCAACGCGTCAGGTGTCAGGATGGCCGAGCGGTCTAAGGCGCCAGACTCAAGGGAAACCTTACCTGCTAAGCAGGGCTGAGCTGTTCTGGTCCTCTCTGAGGGCGTGGGTTCGAATCCCACTTCTGACAAAACTTTTTTATATTTTATAAGGAAATTGTATGTTTAGTTTAAGATAAATTTTATTATTTTAAAATCAATTCAATTTATAGTAACCGTCAATTTCCTTTAGCGGTGAACGAAACCTACGCAGAAGTCAAAAATAAGGTATCGAGGTAGCGGTGCGGCGCGCGGGGCGCGTGATCGTCATGTGCGCGACCGTTGATTGGTTGTCCCAGTCGTGTTGTTGTCTTTCTCGCACCAACGAGCGCGATTCTACCGATGCGCAGCCATTCTCGTCCATCGCTAAACTTTTTTGACGATTACTATACATACTTATACTCTTTTATTTGTAAATGGAAATTTGGATATAAATACTATTTTTTTACAACTTAAAATA
>DWAJ01000905.1:0-26733 GCA_018238005.1 Eurema mandarina
CCAACCTAAGATCGCCCGTAAATTATTTTTCCTTTCATTTTCATCATATTTCCCTCCTTTTCTAATGGGTTTCATCCTATTATGATTTTTTTTGGTTTTAAAAATTATCGGCACTGGACTAATAAGGCTATATAATACCATATTATCAATCATATTGGTTAAGCCTTTCGCTGTTCGATTTTTGTCAAGGATCTAAATTCTGAAGTAACCATTTTTATATAGATATGTAAAATTTAACTCATTTATTTCCAATTCATTACGATAAGACATAAACATAGATAACTGATGAATCTATATAATAATAAAATATCTTACTTTTGAAATTTATAAAAATGAATAAGAATTTAATTCTAGATTCACCTTGACTGGTTCTCAGAAACTTTTCTCTTCGGATTAAAAGTTAAACCTATTAAGTTACCAACTGCTCTATTGTTTAATTCTCGAGTAATAAGTTTAAGTCGATATTAGGTATAAGCTTTTACGATCATTTACCATAAATATTAAAGTATGAAGTGTTGCTATTTAATGGATATTTAAATACTACAATCGTTATTATGAAATGTATTTTCTCAGATATATACAGAGTACAGACTATTTTAATATAAAAGTAATAGAAAGCTATTTAAAGCCAGTTATATAGAGTTAAAGAATTTATTAATAATATATTTATATATGCCAAAAGAATCTAAATACCTAAATGTTTTTTTATTATTAAACAATTTTGTGACGAATGATACTGAAATGTATATCGTAACGTTAATTTGTTAGTCATATTGTGTATTAAAGTTTGTTTGCCACGTAAATCTCACCATAATATTAAATTTCACTCATAATTCATGAAACACTCGGATAATACATTTATTTCTTTTATTTTTTTTCTCTCTACCACAGAATTGGCATCTTTTAAATCATTGTAATTTGGCGCGCATTTTACACAATTTTAAATTTCGAATTTGAAACCGAACCATAGATAAACATTGTTCCTTCGTAATTTTTATTGATACACGCGAGACGTTTGCGTGTCGCGATCGTATGCCGACTGACGTCTACTGATTGCTGAAACGTTTTCACGGTACCGGTGGTCGAATAATGCTGGTCACTCATGGTGTGTATCGATGATTTTGACCGTGATAAATATGGCAAAGAGGTCAGGGCTCAACTTGGATCATAGAGAAATAACTTTTTAAATTATGGTGTTAATTAATTTATACCTTTTGAGCTCGTGATCTATAAATTATATAAATTAATATTCCTATACTGTATGTGAATTTAATTTCTATTGTTTACTGTCATTAAATAAAACCTCTTAGATATTTAATATATTTTTAGAAAAAATATCTTTTTTGATTTTTTTATGGAAAAAAGTAAATTCATATGTGTATGCAATTACTTTTATGAAGTAAAGAATTGGAAAAAAATACCTTTATAAACACATTATATGGCAGTCTATAAATCTAAAACCTTACAGAGCTAAATTTACGGTGGCACAGTTTAAGCTTTCTTTTACGATTTAATTTGTTCCACATAGTAAATTTTATGATAGGTGAAAATGATTAACGATAGAGTTAAATGAACGCTCATTTTGTCATATTTTTTTATAATTTACGACACAGGAGAGAATATCTGAAAAAAGCCTTCAGATTGGTTTAAAACCAGCCCTAAAATTAGCATAATAAAGATTCCAGTATCCCACATTCAGCATTCTAATAAGCAAAACTTTTGTAAGTAAACTCTCAAAACTCCAAAAAAGTACTAAAACAATAATCTCGGCCAATATTCGCATCTGGTTTTGCAGTAAAAGTAAACACTGGCTCTAATCCAATGATCCTTGTTCTATTTAAACATTAGTCCCGATTTTGTTTCAATTTTGTTTTCTTTAAAAACCTTTTACTTAGTCAGAATTTTAAGTTGAACACATTATTTAATGAATAAATATTTAATACTCAATATAAATATTTCTATGCATCTGTCGTAAAACTGGCTATGGTAAATTGATTAACTAGTCGAATACATATTCATAGTAGATTTTGCGTGATGGAATTAAAAAATATATATATCCATAAACTACAAAGCTTATTTTATTTAATAAAATAATTTACAAGGATGATGAGCATTTTAAAATTTATAATAAAATATTTACAAAGTTAGTAACCTTATAGAGTGTACATTGTGATTTTAACTCTACATGTGTGTTATATTGTCTGTAGAAGCTCATAATTGTTTTGTGAGCTTCAAAGGTCTTCGCTTTAAGCTTTTTGGACTTTTAAGTTGCAGTTAACTGACAAATCTGAGTCAACAACTGTTTACGAAGGTTTGTACGTAATATTTTATGTACCGCTTTTCAGACTTTAAAGCGCCATCTCTAAGTCCCAGTTCGAATTCTTTAGCGCGCCATCTATGGAAAACTTTAGGTAACATTTACAGAGCGATGAATCCTGAAAGGTACCGCTTCAGACAATTTCAGTAGACGGCGTTAAGAACTGAAAGAATATTATTGTATTATCTAATAAAATAAATAATATTATCAGTGACTGGGTGACATTTCGATAAAATCGCAAGGTTTTTTTAGAGGAAAATTATCTTTAATTTAATCTTAATATGGACATTTTCTTAAAAATAATGACCTCGTACCTAGTATACAAAAGAATAATGCCGTAAATATTTTTGTAACCACTCTTTAAAACTGTTTAATACCTTGATTATATTGAATTGACTGAGTGAAAAACTCGCGCAAACAAAAAAATATATATATCTATATACTTAGAGTAATTTCATTAAATTTGGGTTTAAAACTCTGAATGCATTTCCAAAAAATATAAAGTAAGTTAAGTATTTAAATACAAATATGACAGCAGTGGAACGTAATTTACAGAAATGAGAAAATAAATGAGGCCTGAAAATATCATTAACTCCCATTTAGAGCCCTACTCGAAACACTTAGCAAGCCCAGTGACGCGTATTTAGTCCAATTTGTAAGAAAATCTTCAAGGCCATCGAGAAGTATTGCCTTTTTTTACGAATCAGGACTAGCTCTAATTATTTCTTACAATTATTATATACATAAACATTGCGGTAAATTTATTTAGTTTGAGGCAATATTTTATCTATTGCTGATAACACGCGATACATCTGCGGCCAAATGGAAACATATCAGTATATTTGTTGGAAGTTTACTAAACATGGGAGACTGGGGTCATATGGAAATAAAAAAATAATTACCAACTGTAATTTTGACCTCTACTTTTACATTACGCATTTATTTTTGTAACTAAGTTTTTAATCTGTAAACTGTATAGCAAGGATAAAATTTTTCAGCTTTATATTTTTCTCTTCCAATATAAACATGCGTTAAATCAACTCCTGTAACAAAAGCTTTAATAGTTTTACTATATTAAGGGCTTTAATGTTTTTATTATCTAAAACAAATCACCTCACGTATACATTTGCATCTGCATATATTTTCACGTTATTAAGATACTCGTGTAGGTGACATAAATTTGTATGGGAACCAGATGCTCCGTGTCAATTATAGTATATTGATAGTGGAGTATGGAACACATAAATAGCTCTTGGAGACGTGGTAACATTGGCTATCACCCAATAATATGTTATTTTATGGGCGGCATTATTTAGTGAATATAATAATTTGTAACGTGCATTGATGACATTTTATCGTTTTCTTAATGTTTAAATATTATTGTGGTATAACATTTTAAGTAATAAGTTTAAAAAAGTGTTTGTCAGAAGTGGGATTCGAACCCACGCCCACAGAAGTGGACTGCGACCTGAACGCAGCGCCTTAGACCGCTCGGCCATCCTGACTTGATGTCACGATACAAATTTACTGTATTAATAGATTACGTGACTATATTTCTATAAATAATCTACCTACATATTCAGATTTAAACTTACTCTTATAATAAACACAGCAATTTTATTATATAACAATATTTTAAAGGCTTTTACAATACTTAGATTTCAGAGTAGGTGAATAAACCATCTTTCGAGTTTTTTAGCATGCATCAATAACTTCGATGAAAATCATGGAATTTATTGATTTTTTAAAAATTCGATAAGTTAAATATGTTCAAGCAGGCTTTTCTCCCCTTTGCGGTTATAAAACATTGTAGCTAGAAAATATAAATAAACAAACAATCAAGAAATTCAATTATTTAACCAGTATAGATTCTGTTACGAACGTAGATATTAAGTAAAATGGCGGAAAATGAAACAAACGACTCTGCGGTACGTAATCTTCAGACCTATCTGCGAATAAGAAGCGTTCAACCCAATATTAATTACGGTAAGTAGAGTCATATGTTTTAAAGATACCCTACCTTTTAGTAGTTTAATGAATTAAACATTTTTACTTACTTACTTACTTATTATTCATAATATGCTAGGAATAAAAAAAATATCTTTTTTTTATTTTCGTTGGGTCGCAAATTATTCATATGTTTCTTTTGTAACATATTCTAGAAACTGTTCATAATCTATTTTTTGGTACTTCGTTTATTCACATCCTATCCGTTGTCTTTATTATTTACCGTTTCATTTGTTATTTTGGACTGTATAAAAATGGGAAAACCTCTTATTTTTAGATGAATGTTTAACGTATCTACGAGGACAAGCATCTGAGTTAGGTCTTCCGGTTCAGGTTTTCGAGCTGGTGCCTAAAAAACCTGTATTGGTGATGACATGGGTAGGAACGCAACCTGAGCTACCTAGCATTCTCCTCAACTCTCACATGGATGTAGTTCCAGTGTTTGAAGTAAGATGATCTTATTAAAATTAAAATTATTATATTAAATTGAATCAGCATTTGATTAAATTGGACTTTTTCATTTGTATTTTTTGTAGCTACGTATATTTATGAAAGATGAAAACATTTTACATTTTATTTATTTTTATAAACACCATACACAAACTTCATTTAAAAATTGCAAAACTATATTTCTCCGTCTGTCTGTACAAATGTCCCAAAATTACAGAATAGTTGGACTTATCCCCCATTCGAGGCGAAAATCGTTGATGGAGTAGTGTACGGACGTGGTGTTCAGGACATGAAATCCGTAGCGATACAATATTTGGAGGCCATACGAAGACTAAAAAGCAAGGGTGTGACTTTGAAGCGGACTATCCATTTGTCTTTTGTTCCCGGTATGACTTTAGAATATTACTATAATGTGTTAATATTATTTTATTATTACGCACGTATCTGTAATGTACTCTATAATAAATGCTTGTATTTAGAATCTTTTATGGCTAAGTTTTTTATGGCTAACTTTGAAATTTTATAATACATATACCTATGATACACCGAAAGCTATTACGATATTTTTAAGTATAAAAATTTTTACAAACTTTATTAGAGCGTTGCGCGAAAACTTTCTTAGTAGGTACCAATCACGCCTAACGTAAGTTTCAGGGTAGACTGTATACATCTTTTTAACTATTTTACAACTTTCAGACGAGGAGCTCGGTGGAGCTAACGGCATGGCTAAGTTCGTTAAGTCGGAACATTTTAGAAATTTGAACGTGGGTTTCTCTCTCGATGAGGGAATTGCAAGCTCTACTGATGATTTCCTAGTTTTTAACAGTGAACGGTCTATATGGCGTACGTGTTAACATTTTATGTACATTTAAAATAAGAAGCACTACAGTCGATTTTAAGTAATAAATTTTAATTCTTAAAATAACCTAGTACGTATGTGTGATTCATTGCCACATTTTTTTAGATAATGTCTAAGAAGAAATAATTAAGAATGAATATAATATTTTAATACGATTACTAATGAGTTAAAGAGAATGTATTTAAATTGAATAAATAGACCGAAAATTATCTTCCATTACAGATTTGAATGTGATTTGTCCCGGAAAATCGGGACACGGCTCTCTGCTGCTCCCAGATAATTGCGGCGAAAAGGTAAAATTAATTTTACGGTGAGAACGTCTAAAGCGATTAACTTGACTTAAATTTGAGCTGTTTAATCATTATCGTGTCTTTATTGTTTATGAGACCTATACAGTTGAAGACAATTTGATCCTCATTAAATATGAAGCAAAAAAATATTCAATAGATTGATACTATTTAAATATTATAACTTAATGTTACAAGGAACAACTAAATAAACAGAGAGAGTGTCACAGGATTCTAAAATTATATACTTTTACAAATACTCCATTTTTATTTGTATTCGATTCTGTATTTTAAAACTTCTTACATACCTACGTATTATCCGTACCTATAGTTTTATGTATAAATATAAATGCTACAACATTTCCGCAATGACGATTTGATCTGAATCATAAATCAGGTCTATTCAAATACCTAAATTGAACAATTTCCGTTAAATCCACTATCACCTACGAATGCAAGTTAGAGAGTGCAGCCAAAGTGTAATTTTGCTGAATTGACTCGGCGCCTTGCGGAATTTCTCAGTAATCCCGGATCTTAGGCATAATTCACTAGACCTATGACCTATTATCTTGCTAAAGGAGTAGGAAGAGCGACTATTGGAATATAAAATATCAATAGAACTCCATATAATTTTGTATTTTTCAAATTATTTTTTTTTTACTTTACAATTAGGTTTTGACATTTACTTTTATCAAAACAAAATAAAAATTCCCTGATCCACATATTACCAATAAAAATTAAAAAATGTCCAGGGTTTTTAAATATTCCAATTCAAAAATTTATTCTATAAAACTTACCAAAACTACAACCTAAAAATAATACGACGAAGGGAGACACGATAAAACAGTGCCCATTGTTTATTAACGAAAACCGGTAGGTACTAAATATTAAAAGAATCCCCAAACACAGTGGAAATGCATAGATAATGTGATTAAGGAGAGCAGTTCAATTGCGGATAATCTGACGGTACAAGGTTAATCGCGCATTGAATGGGTTCTCTGTGTCATTTGGCACTACGCCAATGTTTTCAATATTTACATAAAGACTACAGGTGTTACGGAGTGACTTTATCCCGCCGAATTTTTATTACTTACACCCAGCAATAAATAAGAACATAACTATTCCATTTATTAAAAAGATACCTTGTTTGCTGGTAAGGGACATAAATTTTGGCCGATAGGCATTTGCATTTCATAAATTGGTTTTTATTTCGTTACACTCTTGACATTAGTTAAATAACGTACCTAATATTATAAAGATAAAATATATGTTATATAAAGGGTTTATGTGATCATACATAACAAATTGGTAGGTACATATACTTTCTAAGTTTGGCATTTCAATGCTATGGTTAAAATGAATTGAACGAAGCCGTTCAAAACAATAATTTCAAACGAAAGACAAAACAAAGCAAAGTATCAGCAAATCGAAACAGAAATCGTAACGAGATTTGAAATGGAAATACTATTCACATTGTTTGTCGAAATCACGACGGTATTACCGATGAGAAAATTTATTTTCCGTCTAACAGGTCTTATTTGTGTCGACCGTGATATTAAGGGCCGTTAAATATTTGAATTGTTATTAAAATAAAGCGCTTTAAATATTATAGATAACATACTCGTAAGTAGGTAGTTTATATGTACTTGACTAATATTTCTATCTATTTTTAACTATTAAATTTTCTGTATACGCTTGTGTTGAGAGGTTACATCTTTTCTCAGGTGCGATACATTATTGACAAGTTTATGGATTTACGTCAGGAATCTAAAAAGAAGTTGGAAGACAATCCTCAGCTAACCATTGGAGATGTAACTTCAGTCAATCTTACCATACTTCAGGTAAGTAGTGCCCGGCTTTAAATAAAATTGTTGCACCGATACTTGCCAAACTAAATCAGCGCCATCAAGCAGTACTATACATTCCTAAAAGCATAAGTATACGTAAACATTATTAAATAGATTAGGTCATCCCTTAGTTTCTTCTTGCAACATTAGGTATTAGGTACCCTAAGGATACAAAGTGTATTCTGTATTCTTTGTAGGTACCTAACTCCTAAGAGTTGTACGTATTGTATTCATTTTATATGATGGTTGTTATAACAAATGCTTTAATAACATACCATACCTACACACATATATTGGTTTCAATTTCAGGGTGGCATTCAGGATAACGTTATTCCTGAAAAATTTACAGCAAGTTTCGATATTCGTTTGGCAACAACCGTTAATGAAACCGAGTTCGAAAACATGGTACTTATTAATTTACTTGTATATATAGGCAATATGCAATAAATGAGAACACTAATTCTATTATTTTAATATAAATGTTTCGAATACCTTTATATAATAAGATAACCATTTACACATAAAAGATTGGTGCAAAGAGGCAGGGGCTAACGTGACATATGACTTTAGCCAAAAAGACGAACTCGCACCATTGACACCAGTCGATAATTCCAATGAATATTGGGTCGCATTTAAAAGTGCTATTGATAAACTGTATGTTTTCATGCATTATTTTTGTTTAACGTCTAATGCATACGATCAAAACATTTTCATATGCAGGTGAGCTGAAATGTTTAGGATTAACAGTTTGTGTTATACTTTTCTTTCAGTAAAATTCCCATTCAAGTTCGTACATTCCCAGGAGGGACAGACTCACGATTTGTTCGAATCGCTGGTACACATGCTTTAGGCTTCAGCCCTATACGAAACATCCGCCCAGGTCTACATGAGCATAACAAAAGTCTTCCAGTTTCAATATTTTTGAAAGGCATTGAAATATATGAAGAAATTATTCCCACTGTAGCCAACTGTTGACTTCTCACAAGAGTACATAAATATACATATTTTTGTACATAATGTTTGTTTTTAATATAATTCCAACTTATTTAGATATTCCGAAAATACAATAAAATTTCACCTCCTTACAAAATGTGTGAAAAATATAATTAATTTTTTTTACTTATACCTATATTAAAATACATCATATTATAACTTCTTGTTGCTATCAATATTATATTATTACATAGCTTAATATATTTGTTGCAAACTCCGTAGAGAAGGTAAGTGTGCAGAGTTATCCTTTGTCACAGATGACACATGACAGTTGATACTAATTGACAATAAATGTCAAGTAAACAAATTTCAATTTCTCAAATCTTATTTCATAACATACCTAGGTCATACCATAGGTTAGTGGTTACTATTTAGTGAATTTACCGACTACATGACTCTATTAATGACCATTTTACATTTAAATTTGACTTATATAAAGTGGTAACGTTATATTAAAGTGGTAAAGAAGTACTAGTGAAATGTAGTGTTCTATAATTCTTTATAGATTATTGGAGTTTATTTTTCTTTAAGAGATTTGTCTACTGTTTTTACAAACTCGTCAAAAATGTGTTTGTTCAATTTACCTGAAGAAATTCTGTTGCAAATAATGAAGCAATTAGATACGCTGTCGATTTATAACCTTTACAATACTTGTAGCGGAACAAGGAACATTATTCGTATGTATGGGATAGTTAAGAAATGTGAAATGTCTCAGAACGTACTCGCTTCAGCTCATATACTAAATTCAGCATTCTTTAAAGATATTTCAAAATATATTCAAGACCTTAACTTATCAGCTGTGGGAAATTTAAACAAAACAATATTAGTATCAACAGCCAAAAGATTAAAAAGACTACAAACAATTAATTTAGGATATACGAATATAAGTATTTGTGATTTCTTGGAGGTCCATCAACACTGTCCATCTATAAAAAATATCACTATAAATTTTATATTTGACAAGAAATACCCTAATTCAAGGATCTCTCCGGCTATTTTATCACAATGTCAAGAAGTGTTTAAAGACTTCAAAAATGTACACTTTATTGGATCTCAAAACAACCTCATATTATGTAATAAAATAGTGCCCTTTATATTAAAGCAAACAAGAGATATAAATTTACAATATACAGTACTTTATGACACAAAAATATCATATCACGATCGTATATCTGATGATGCACCATGGTCCTTTAATAAACTGTACATATATTTTAATTTATATTCCTGGAAGTATGCAAGTACAGATACAGGTACAAGTTTCCTATGTGATACTCCTTTTCTTCAAGAAGAAAATCTAAGCATAAATGAATGTATTTTTATCCTAAAGTCAACCTCATTAGTAACAGAATATTTGGAAGTTTATTGTTCATCACTGTTTACAGATTTTTTTGCCACAAAATTTGGAATAGAAGTACAACCTGTAAACGAATATAGACGATTTACTATACATAATGCTTTATTTTTATTTTGGAACAAAGAGAAAACAGTTTTTGATGATATTTTTTTTCAAAGATTATTTATACATCTGAAGCCATATTTCCCATACAATTTTGATTCATCTTGTGAAGATCCCATTCCAAATAATTATGATTGGTTTAAAACTTCCTGTATGGCCCCCTCAGAAGAGAACATATCCAAAAATATTGCTGAACCAACAATTAAAAAAGCTCGACTTGGTCAAACCTTTAGGGTTCTAGACTATGATAAAGTCTTTAAAAATAGAGAAAAAATCGAGCTTACAATTTGCTTCCAGGGCCTAAAGCTTAACCCTAGAACATTATCTTCTACATCAAACTACTTAACAAAATTGACATATCTTAGTTTAAAAGGGAAAGCTCAATATAGTGGGGAGTTCTTTAACATACTGTTTCGGTGCTGTGATAAACTAGTAACATTTGACTTTGAGGCTCCTGCATCACAATTTGTTAAATCAGTTGCAAGATCTTTACCTCTCAGTAAGTCAATAAGAAATTTAAGGCTAGTCTCAAAAGATATGGATTTTAAAAGTATGATCTCATCTTTCAGTCAGTGTGCCGTTTTGGAAAATGT
Organism: Eurema mandarina; assembly: GCA_018238005.1. Lineage (NCBI taxonomy): Eukaryota > Metazoa > Arthropoda > Insecta > Lepidoptera > Pieridae > Eurema > Eurema mandarina. Next base: position 10,813 of record DWAJ01000905.1, read on the forward strand.
ACATATAATTGACTTATCACATAATGGTTTAGAAATTACTGATCCTTTGATTATGTTTGAGAAATGTCTTAATCTTTACTGTTTTCATATTTATGCTAATGTGAGTGATAGTAAACGGAGTAAACAAATGCAATTGTTAATAAAAGCCAAGAGAAAAGCCCTAAAGCAGCACATGTCAGTCAATGTTATAAATTCAGAACTTTACAGTCTAGAAAATAATCCTTTTATTGAAGTGTTTAAGTTGATAATAACAAAAGCATTTGCAATGTAAATCCCTCATTATAAATAATTTATAATTATTTAATAGGAATTAGTTAAGGTGCTATTTTTATCAAATTGTAATACAACCAAAAGATGTTTAATATATTACGTCATATGAATTGCACTAGCAAATAAGTGTTACAGGATATAATATCTTGTGTTTAATTTTATATTTATATATACATATAAAAGTTATTGTTTTCTGTGATAGACTGTTAATTGCATTCTTAACTGTGTGCATGAAAAAATGTTAGAAAAACGAAAATATTTTCTCGTAATTTATAACTTTACGAGATATGTTACTTATTAAGAAGTTTTGTAAGACTGCATTTATATCAGTTGTTGCTATGAATGCTTATTCCTAATAATTATGTTAATTTCTGTTTGCGATTAAACAAGCTATGATTATGTGGATTGTGGTTCCTGCCTGCTTGTCACACACTGTATTCTGTACAATCAATATGATGATTACATGAAATATGTATGTATTGCAAGACAATTGAAAAAATACGTTCTCTATGAAATTATATATTTTAACCCAACACATGTTTTTTATTTTCTTCGATATCATAATAGAGTTGTTATATTAATATATGAAATTGAAAGTTAATTTCTTCGTCATAATATATATCTCCCTATGAGATGTGTCATGGTTGTACCAAGAAGTAGGAACTAACAAACTTTTGGATCATTGTTCAACAAATGCTGTTTCTAATAAAAGTATTATAGTATACTAGGTGTGGTCCGCGACTCCGTCTTATCTCAGGTTTTATCTCAGGCTCTAGAACATCTGTGTACCAAATTTCTTTACAATCGGTTCACCGCTTTGGCCGGGAAAGCGTAAAATTATAAAAAGTTTCAACCCCTCGCGCAACCTTCTAGGGTTTGATTTATTAAAAAAGATGGCTCTGTCCGTCCCCAGGCTCTAGACCAACTGTGTACCAAATTTCGTTCTAATCGGGTCAGTAGTTTTAGCGTGATGGAAAGACAGACAGACGACTTTCGCATTTATAATATTCGTATGGATTAATAATTGTTATCAAGATATAATAATTCATATGAGGTTACAAACGTGTCCAGTAGCGGGTGCGCGCAGATGGCTCCCTGCGATGGATCATTTGGGAATATCCAATTGTCCACCGTTCGGCTTCGGAGCTTTGTAAATGGTATTTCCTATTCACGTGGCCCTGCGTTATGAAGTTGCCTCTGGCCAACTTATGCGCTGACGGGGTTACGGAAGAGTTCAACAGGGTACCCGTGATCCCGTCATAAATCGGCATGAGCTTCAGCCGTGAGGTTTTTTGATTGTCGATGGAGTTCGAGATTCGATGTCGATTGGAGTCCGATAAACCCACACTGGTGACTGAAGTTATATGCGTGCGCAATAAAATGTAACATAAAATATTAACATTCTTGATAATCAAATATAATACATTCTTAAAATATAAAAATGCCTTAATATATCATTTTTATCAACAAATCTAGGCCTAATTCTAAAAACTTAATGTTTATATTGCGCATGCAATCATACAAAAGCAAAGTTTGACTAAAAGCGTTGTTTTCATTTACTGAAACATGCAAACCACTAGCTTGCTTTATTTCGCGTGCCCCTGACCCTCACTCTAGTACCTACCTATGTCATCGTAATCATCATCGTACCACAGTTGCTAGGTTCTTCTTATCTGTACTAATATATAAAGAAAGCTCAAAAGTATGAGCTTATTGAAATGAGATTAAAATTGAAAACCACTCATAGGTACATTTAATGAATAAGGTTTTAAAATTCAATCATAAAAAAACTTTCAAATCTTTTTATTTTTTTAGTAGGTACCGACTTCGAAAAACGCTATTATCATTTTTGCTACTCAAGAAATTACCCCTCATTTCCGTTGCTCAGGTGCAACTTATCCTTTAGTGTGCCTAGCAGAAATTGCTTTATAATAAGACCGCCTTTTGTACATATAATAAACCCAAGCGTTTGATTTTTTAAATTAAGTTTTTCATTCATCATTAACGATTATGAATAAATAAAACTTATCGCGACAAAGGCTAGATTAACCTAATGTCCTAATAAAACATTTGATCAGCTGTAATAACATACTTATTAAAAGTCTACAATATTTTTGTATAATATTATGTTCATTATACGTACTGCCGTTATATTATACTTATGTTATTATTCGACCACTACAATACATTAAATAATGTTAAGGGTCCCCAATTCTAAAAAAAAACAGACTTTCACACACAAGAAGTGGGAAAGTTCACTTATAGTAATAGTAGCGGTTTAGAACCTAAGAGTAATTGTAGATTTTTTTACACTTTAAGATATAGATAACCTATACTTATTATTTTTGTTATTTAAATTACATTCAATGTGAATTTTACTTCCTATTTATATATTTTTGGTTATTTATACGTAATTATATCTATAGGTAACTACTATGCAAAGTTGCAATACCGAGCAGCGAAATAGGATTAAATTGAGCAAAATATCTCCCTCGGTAGGTAGGTATCCCAATTAGGAGAAATTAATGACTTTTAACTATAAAACATTTGAAGGTATACTATGAGGTACAACACATTTTTGTCCATTCATACAATTACTTTAACTTTACAAAGATTATGTATATTTATAATATTTTTAAAAACTCAAGTCAAGATTCGACCGCACAAAGCTACCTAGCTTTATTATATCACCAGCAACCAACATACGTTTTACTAAAACAATTATTTCTGTACCATCAGTATTTCACTAAATAAACTGAGAATGCTGTAAATTTTTAGCACAGCTGTGACAAAACTCTTATATAATATTTTAGAGTCTTATAAAATATCTAAAGAGCATGATTGCAGCAATTTTTGTAAGCGGAAACCACACTTGTGGATAGAAGCGTAGGCAACTTTAATATTCTGCTAACATTTGAAAGAGAAATGTACCTACTCTCACTGGAACGAGATCTTTAGTATTCAATATTTATATAAGATACAGTTGGAATAAGAAATCAATGGATGTATAATGAAAATACATGTTAATACGACTTGTTTTCGTAGGTAAATGAAGGTAAAGCCTCTGATAATTATAATTAACTTCTTCAGTCTTTTTTTTTCGTTTATTGTGTCTACTCATAGCTACGTCTACGCCAACAACTGAATGAAGACCAACAAGAATCAAAAGCATCTAGGTAGCCCTTTTACGGTATAATTTACATAGAACTTAGTTATATATTATGTCATTGACTTCCATCTCATAATAGAGGAAAGTATATAACCGTAGTAAGAGATACCCCGCATTGCGGATCTTACTTTTGACTTCAGTATTATTACACAGCAATTAAGCGCTTTTGTTGAAAGCTTTAATAAAATGTCGTATTCATAGAAGGGTTGCGAATTTAATATGAGACTAGAGGGTTGAGTCGTTATGTGGGCAAATTTATTACGTTCAATATAAAGCGTTGCTTTTATGGGTTCCTATATTTTGTATATCTTTTTTCTATATGTATTGTAGGTAGGTGATTTAATAGTTAAATGGTTTCGTCATCACAACCGATAGTAAAAACCACAGAGGATGACAAAAAAGTTTATATTCCGTTCATCGTTTTCGTACACCTTTTCGTTCTGTTGAAAAGAGTGACTATATACTAACTAATACTTACAATTAATTATACCTACTAACTATTATTCATATTTAACATTAGGAAAAGTAGGAAGAAAAGGAATATTAGGATATATTAATATTGTTTGTATTTATTGTAATTTGAGTGTTATATAAATGTACTTTCTAGTTACCTAATATTAAGGGAGTGTTACCTATCGACTATTGGAACCTATTTTAAAAAGAACTCAATAGTGTGAACTCAACCTCGTTGTGACGAATTCGTTTGTTCATGTATGACGTTGACACAACACAACATTATCCATGCGAAATATGCGCAGCAACTGCTTCTAATTCTGGAGCTACACGTCATCTCAGAATACTTTTATTAATATTCAAAATAAAATATTATGATGAAGTTCCAGCGAAACGTAAAGAATTCCAGCCAAATGATTTGGGGCAAACAAAAATGTTCAAAAGTAGGTTTTCCTAAGCTAGTCAATTGACTAGCTTAATATAATTATATTGTTATCAACGGCGAGGTACAAAGTAAATTTGGGTAATAACCTAAAAATAAAGCATTGTCCAAAACTTATTTCGATACATAAAATTTAAAATACTGCTAGAAATAATATATTAACATTCACAAAGAGACTATTTCTCTCTCCTTATAATTATACCGGCGTCAAATTCTTGAAATCTCTTCTCGAATTGTGGTTTAGCGATATAAGTAGTATATAAGTTCTTTTATCTGTATTTTTAATATACAGAGTATATAATGATAAAAGAACTTACACAGATACCTAATGTAGGCATATAATACAGAATTTTTAAATTAATTGTGTGGAATGAAAACTCACCGTATTCTAATCATAAAAATTTAATAAAACCCGGTACACAGTTTAAGACATTTCATGCTTTGCGAAGGTTCATGACGAAAACTGAGTTCCGCTGTAACGTAGCGAAATGTTTAAATATTTAATCAACTCAACTCTTGGGTATGATTAAAATAATACTTTGGTATCATTATTTTTTGTGATGAGCAACGTAAATGTGTCCATTATTTACTTTAACATTATATATAACGAAAGTTTTAGTTTCTGGTAGCAAAAATAATTTTCTTTATTTCATTTTCAAAACACTTCTGCCCAATGACATAACCATAATATCATTGCTGCTGCCTAATAAATAATTTTATATTGTTTCTTATATTTAAGTACATGCACATGACAGAAAGTTACGTAAACAGTAGTAGAAATTCTCAAAGGTAAAAAATATCAAATTACAATTTATTTAATTATTCTTAAATCATATTCACCTATAGTATTCAATCATTTATTAAAAGCTTAACACAAATATTATAAACAGAATAAAAATATATTTTACTTATATAAAATTGAAGGAGAATCATCGGCACCCCTTTGAGCAAACATCTAGTGAAAACGGCGGAAAATCTTTTAAAACATTTTTTGCATTAAAAATGTTTGCAGCTTAATTAGAGCGTAATAGGTATTAATTAAGAGATTATACGTTGATGAAATAATTTATATTAAGTTCATGTGGAATTTAAATATGTTATTACCTACTTGTATTTAGAGCAATAATTGTGAAACTATTTATATGTTAATATATTATTATAATAGTCTTGCTAATATAATTATGCGAGAACATTGTTGTTTAAATCATTAAACACGTTAAACTTTGTAAATTCTTTTTTTGTTAGAAACCTAGAATCTAATTGGAATATGTTTTTTTTTAATATAATAAATTTTGCGTTTAGAATGTGTGGGTTACGTACAGGCTCATTGTTTATATAACCTGAACATAAACTATACTTAGAGGGATGTTAGATATGCATTTTTTTAAAACAAATAAATTTGTATGACACTATTAATTTTCCAACAAAGTTTTCCCGCCGAAAAGTTTTGCCACCGATACAAGGATGAGCTTCACGTACCTGGCGGTGATTTTTCGGGCGTAGGAGGTTCTTCGTGATGGGTTCTCAGGAGTTGTAAGGCAAATTCAGTCCCAACTTCCTCCGATCTGGGGCACGGCACATACGCGTACTGTTTCTTAGTGGGCGCCGGGACAGGCGCGACGCGGTGTTTTCCGCGGTCTGCCATGCGGCGTCTGACGCTACAATGTCGCAACTCGATCCGCGCTATCGATAAAGCGGGATCGCTTGCAACTCCCAACCGATAATCACATTACAACACTAGTCTACAGAGTTGTTTACAGCTCGTTTTTAAGTTTGCGTTACGCGATCTAATTAGGGTTGAGTTAAACTTCAAGAATGATGTAGAGCTGTTATTAAACTTCGAAGATTTGGGGCGATCGGTTCCAGGTACTTTTGTTTTCATTGCGTACGTAAACTTCAACAAAGGATTTCGAGCAATTACCTTTGCTGATTACGTTTACATGTTTGTTATTCGCTTCGTATTAAGGTTAAAAGGTTAACTTAACGAGTTTTTTAATTTGAGAATTAGATTTAGTTATGTTATTTATTTTTATTTTCTTACAATGTATTTGATTTTCGTTATATTTAATACATCTTTTATAAACCACTTTATGCGTTAGGGTGTTTTTTTTTTTTTTTATATCAAAAAAAGTCAAATTCGCTAATATTAAGGTAATTTTTTATATGCGCAATATAATTGAATACTCATTAATCATACATCCTTCAAATTCCAAATCTAAAATCATTCAAACAAATAAACCTAAATATTAATTAAATTTTTAAGGCCTTATATTGGAACGCGATCATCATAGTTACATAAGGACTACGACCCTAAGGAGGCTGATGATCTGACACGAGCAATTAGGTGGTACATCACTATAGTCTGTGCGCGCGCAAGGGACCGCACTACAACGGTCGATAGCGCGGGAAGCGAGATATGCACTCGGATGCTGGCACAGTGCATTCAGACAAAGGAAAAAGTTTACATTAAAACCTTTTTTTTTATATTTAAATGATTTTTTAAAATTGAAATGAAATGAAATATGTATATTTACACCATAAAGTTAGACCAATAAGAAACACTTATTATTTTTCTTATTTAAATTTTCTAACACAAATTGCATAAACACTAAGACTAAAAATAAATAGGTAAGTGTCAAATATTAGTATATAAGATTTTTTCAATTTTTCACACGGAGTAGAGCATTATACAGTATATATAGATCTTTTTGTCATTAAATATAGCCCATATCTAGAAGTTCTTATAAACAAAAGCCATTTCATGAAAATAACTGTTCAAGAAAGCGGTCTCAAAAGTTTCTCTTTCGTAAGATAAAAAGCGCTTAAAAGAAGTATAAACCAAACATCAGAATTTCCTTCATCTTTTATTCCAATGTCGGTACTTCAAATTGGTTTCTAAACTTGGGAGATTAACTCACAACAAATGTAATTATTATACCTATTATAGACAAGGATATAAGTATATGAGTTGAACCCACAACTAACTGAAGAACAGGTTTTTAAGAAAGTTTGTGTACCTACGTACCTACATTTCTAATTCTGTGATTTTTTTCATAAAAAAATACTCAGTAAAAAGACAATAACATGTGTTTTCCTTGTTCTGTCAATATTATCGAGTTTGCCTTGGCATATTTTTTAAACGAAGTTACAATATTATATTTATAAAGACGTGTGTACGAGTCTTTAAGAAGGTTGCGCAATATTTTTTTCCAAATTAACATAGCTCAGTAAATAATAATCGTTAAGATCGTGGAGCGTGTGAAATGTTGAATAAAAACTCTATCGCCAAAAATTATTTTAATTGGAAAGCTTTTTGGAACGCTGTATTTATGAAGGCCAGTTTCTAACAATTATATATTTTTATTTGTGAAGATAGCCGCTTTTGTTCGCTAGTTGTTCGTGCATTGCGCTTACTGCATTGTTATGAATTATACCAGTTTTCAACAGGTCATATTTTAGTATTTAAAGAAATATTCTTCCAACCCGAACCATCATATTACCGTTATTGTTATTAGATTATTTTTATTTAAATGTAAACATAGTCTTAGCGTAAAAAAAAACACACTATTGTTAGAAAATTCGTTACCTATTCCAGTAAGTTACAATATTATTAGGAAGTGGCAAATGTGCAAGCAGGCTCCTTGTTTAATTAAGTTTAGCTAACAGAGACAAGATTCATTTAAAGGCCAAATAAACCAAATTTCCCTTTTTATACTTTAAAATTTCAGTTTCAGCAAATACACTCCTTGGAGACTCACCATTTGCGTGTATTTGCATGTTACATCACAAAACTTAAGCTGTATTCATGTTACTTTCCTTTTCATTGGTGGATGTTAAATCTTCGAAACTAAATTACGATCTTACGAAAGCACGACTCACGGATTTTAAGATGACCGGAGGAAATTGGACGGACCTATTATTTTTGACCAAGTGACACTTTCGGGAATACCACTCCAATGTGATTCTGCTCATTTCAACTTTCTTAAATGAATGTACTAAGTATAGGTACGAATTTATTACCAGCCTACTTTCGTTAAATATACAGTAAAAATCACAAAAGACCAAAAAGAGAAAATTGTGCAATCAAGAATACATAGGTTTTGTTGTCAACTAAACTGTAAAGTGTAATAAACTGAACCTTTTGAGACTACTGTAGTGAACCAATTTCAGAGGTCCAAATTGTTTCCTTTACCCACACAGAACACTAAATTGAAACTCACTTCTAATCCAGATATCTAGTATTGTTTTAGTTTTCCTTTACAAATTCAAGTAACTAACAAATGTACTAATGTATTAGCTAAGTATAGAACTTTAGAATTAAACTAATCACCCAACGTATTTGAAATATTTATTAAATGTACTTATGGTTCTTTTAAAATATAGATACCCAAAAAAGTTTGTAATGTCATTATATATCCTTGATAATTTAATAGCAAAGGAAGTTTAGGCGTGAAATTAAAGTTTAATGCTTAGTACTTTGTGCCGACATCTTTCCCTAATAATGATGCTCCAGCCATACCATTCATTTTTAATTATTCAATTTCGTTATATATTTACTTCATTAAATTCCCTCTAGTATATTCTACAGAATATTGTTACGTCGTTTTGCTAACTAAAGCTTTTATATAATTTTGCCTTTGTACAGAAGCTTATCTTGTGTTCGAGCCACAGAAATCTAAATAAAGAGATTGTTTTTGATTTATATTGTAATAATGTCCTTTCACTATTATTATATTTTGCCCTCATAAAAAGGGTTTACAAAAAGTCATGTAAAAATGATCCCCTTATCTTTACACGAGCCAAGCACCAAGCATTCTTCACTAGGTATGTCGTATATTTTTTAAAACTTAGGATCATATTCACAAAAATTGTCAACCTTAATAGTTCTTAAGAGTTTAGGGTCAACAAAAGCAAGGTGTTATGTTTGAATGTTGCATGTCAGCTTTTTAGGTCAACGAGGCGAGACAAAGATATTCAAAGTCAGAGAATCTTAATTAGAATAGAGTGTGTTGGTACAAATGTTGGGCATGTCATCAATGCGACTATTTTAGTTTAAGAATTGTGTTATTATATAAAAGAAAAACCTCAAATAAAATATCAACTAGTATCTAGACTCTCAAGGTATAGTTAAATTTATCATTATGGTATCCGAACCGGTGGTAGGCACCATGTAGACTTTCTGAAGGTATTTGTTTTCAAATTTACTCAGAAAATAAACATTTTTCATTTCTTTTTTTTTATGGACTTAAGAAAAAGTTTATGAAGAGATTTCATTTTAAGTTGCTATCAAAAGAATATAATATTTTCCATCTCAAAAAATATTATCTTTCACAGCTTTCTATGTTCCATTTAACACAAATCCCTATACCTATTTAAGGTTGAGAACAAAAAATCTTGTATGAATGATGCTATTTAATCGGTTAACATGAATACATGACAGGGTTAGTACGCGAAATACCATTTACCAAATATAATACGAAGAAGAAAAGCTAAACGCCATAGAACTTATGAATAACATATTATTTATTTGCCGATGAAATACATTTGGTTTTTGCTTTACAACTACATGATGTTCTATGACGATAACTATATTAGAGATGATGATGATGATGAGGGTGTTTAGCAGAAGTGCATGTCCGTGAAGTTTTGCTTGTCTTTGAACACTGGACCCCAGGCGCCGTAGTTCTTTTGTTCTTGCCTTTTAGGGGGTTGAACAGAAGCAGCAGCTAAAGGTTTTCTGTAATGAGATAAGAATATTGTTTACATTTACAATTTTAATATAGATATAAGAAAATTATTTAATGCACAAAGTAAATGTACTTATACATATGTAATAACGAGATAATATTATTTTGACAAAATTAAGTTAGGTATATCAATAAGTCGACCATAGATTCATTTCTTTAAGATTAATTGTAAATTGCACTACTTACTTGATAGATGCAGGGAATTCGAATTGTTTTACAAAAGTGGTAGCGTTGGGGGTTTTGCATTTGTCGCCGCGGGCCATCTTGTCTATGTGATGAAGCGATGGATGACGGATGAAGAGGAGGAAACCAAGAATCTATGGCACGTGTTGGATGTGGGTGAGCACCGCGTGTTCCAGACGGTTGCCGGTGTTCGCTCTTCTACTGCCTTTTCGGGTGCACAGGTTTTTAGCGAGCCTGCAATACGAGAAAAACAATCAGAAAACTATTCAACAACTGATACTGAACTTTGAACCCTTTGAAGCTTTTTAATCATAAGAATTAAGAGACAGATTATAATTGATCATGGTTGCGCAATGATAGAAAGAAAAGTAAAAAAAAATTGTAGTAAGAATAGTAGTCGTAAAAGTTAAAGAACATAAAAACTAATAAAAGTGAAATCGTTACATTTATTATTTTAAATAATAGATAAACTATACTATATATTATAGTTATAATTCTTGCATTAAATCGCAAGATGTATATTATGTTCAAAAGTTTAATATTTCCAATTATCTTGTTATACCAGTATACAGCCATAAGTACAAAAATTAGCATAAACATATTAAGTTATATTATATTGTATGTATTATAGCAATAATTCTGCATTTAAACTGGACTGACCGCATGATGCAACATCAACAATTTCTATCATCAGCTAACCTCATTTTAATATTGTTTTGCCAAGGGTCTCACAACTTTACATAATTTATTTTAATGGTTCTGGTTAGGATATCAATAACCGGGAAATTTATAAAAATATATTCAATGTATATATATATACAATTTCTTGTGCTAAGTCAGATAAATAGAGAGGAGCAGAGGCTATAGTATATTTCTACATAAACATAGCAAAAGAAGCCCATGATCTTTAAATTACTTTCAGCAGTATGTAGTACAATTGAGAAATAGGCTTCTTTTATCATAACCATTGGGGCTTAGCATTTTCGCTATAAGCCGAACAGCCAAACCTACTTTCCCAACATACATTTCCCAACATTTTCAACGGTCAAAGACCTTCAAAGTTGTTTGGTCCATTATAATATTGTATCAGGTGAAACACGCGACGAAAGCGTGATCACAGGTCTTAGACGACACTGCGTAAATAGCAACCGGTTATTCTAATATATTATGTTAGATCTTAGTAATATTGTTGTGTTCAAGTTTAACTAGTCAGGATTATATATATCTTAGGATATTCGTATACTATAGCTGTATGACAAGAAACCCTCTTTATTGTTTAATAGGGTTTTCTTGTCATACATCTCTGTTAATTTAATTCCATATAGAGTCTTTTCTCTTTTGCGCAATAGCTTCGGAAGAAAGTGATATTTCAACATGTACATAAAATTTTATGTAGACATGGTCAGTATTTTTATTACAGAAGTAAGATTTTTTACTGCGATAAAAGACACAAAAAAATAAGTAGGTAAACTTTGCCCTTTTGGAATACATATTAAGTACAACCATTAATTTCCCTTTGTTTTTGAAACGCTTTGTAGAAACATTATGACTCACGTTAAAGGTATAATTTTATGAGTATACGTTATATAGTATGTACCTATAGGTACGTCTTTATGCTCATGATACACCTCTTTACGTATCTCTTTCGTAAGTTTGACGGTTGTAGGTACTTACTTTGTTTATATAGAACAAATATTACAACATTTCCTAATTGGTCTAGAATATCTGTATTTAAGTATGTATAAATCCACGAAGAAAGGAGAAAGTTAATTGAATGAATTTGAAAGCCCAATTTAGATCTTGTACATACGAAACGAACCTACTGTATGTTCTAGATTAAAACAACTAAATGATCTCAGCTTCTTTGATGGTTTTATCATAAATTTGAACAAAAATGGTTAAAGGAATTCAATAAATTTTAAATGTTCTTTAAACACTCTAATTAGCTTCAAACAATTTTAACCTACCTAACCTTTGGTCTACATTTCACGTAGTATTGTCATATTTTAGTTTTTACATAATTTGTCATTCACATATAATCTTATATTGATTTATAGAAAAATAAAATATATGGAAATGTACATGCATGGGCTTAAAGCGTTCATACTTCAATGAAATTTTCTATGTGTATTACCTTCATCATCAGTACCTACAGAGTTTTAATATGATTATTTATTAGAAATCAGACACTTGACAGGGATACAATTTAGAATTTTAGAGGATGACATCTGCCTGGATGTCCATTCACAAATTCAGACATATTTTATTTATCTTTAAGACACCTGTTTCTAATTTAATATTCTGTTGACTGTTCCTATTTTAAAAAATTGCCCTTCGATTCATTGTTGATTATGTTTTTATAAAGACCCTTAACTTGTTTTACAGAAAACCATCTCGTTTAACCAAAGATTTAAAAATATAGATAATTTGTCGTTCCTCAACTTGTTCTTTAGGATTATTTATAAATTAAGAAACATGTTTCTATACAATGTTAAGTTATAAATATTTAGTAAATTTCAAAGGGATTGTACTTCGTTGATAGGCGACTGATTAACTCACCTAACAACATCATGAAGGCAAATGAGTAGTTAGTATTTAGATATAATTAAAATAATTAAAAGAAATTATTTGTTTTAAAACTTTCGAGTTAATTAAAACAAGTTAAGATAACCAAAACAAAAATACAATAAAGGCTGACCTGGGAAGGAATTTATCGGTGATCGTGAATTTTCTCTTTGATCTTGTCGTCATTAGCACCCAAGTTTTTCTATAAAAAATTAAAAATTACTCTCCGAAAAAGAATTTTGCCGATTAAAACGGGGACCGAATTAAAACTGAGGTACAACACACGAGTGAGAAGCTTTATGTGAAACAACTCGACACCGGTTTCGACGTCACACCCCGTCCGACAGCTTATCGTCTTAATATATTCTATGCGATCGGATTTTTCCAATTCATACTTAAATTAAATCTTATTTTTTCCTGTAACATCTGAACAAATGAATTAAATATCAATAATTATAAATTATCATTACGACACCAGGTTGTTGATACATCAACACACGCTACATCACAGATGGTCATTACATTATTGTAAAAAAATACGTTTATATTACGTTTATATTAATAATTATAAAAAAAACAGTTTAGCGAACGTGACGTTCAGCACGACACGTTATCGAGTTAAAAATTGATCCTCTATACTTGTGTTTGAAAAATAAAATAAATTTATACTACTAATATCATTTTATTTATACTTAGATACAGGTAAAATGTTATATAACTTTCTATCTTTTCTATTCTGAATTATTGGGTGTTGAATGTATGATGAAAGTTTGAAGGAACCAATCTTGACGGAGTGAAAATGTCGTGGACATCTCTACTCTATGTAAGGCTTGAGCACTGTTTCTTCATTTCTCTTCTTCCTACGAGTATAAAACCATTCTAACAATAGAACTGTTGTAGCCGAGAAGAAGCCTAGAAAACAATTAAACTTAATTAATACACGTAAAATAATAGTTGAACGTTTAAACGCTTACGACTAGATCACTTTATAATATTGATCACGTTCAAATCTTGGTATTGTAATATACCACCTTGAATTTTCAAAAAAGAACCTCGATTTAGGTAAAACTTCGAAATTTAAGTTTCGTTTACTTATGCCATTTATATTTATATTTAGAACAATCTCCTAAAAACATATCCTTATTAAAACATTTGGAACTATCACACGAACGTTGCAAAATAAAAAGTTGTCTTGGCACTGAGCAAGAGGATGTTATTGTAGCGTGAATAACACGTGCTGGGATCGTGATTGCTGCTCATCGAAATGTCTTAATGGCATAAAAATATCTAAACTAATTTGCAATAGGTTCATTGTACCTATTCACTTCTTGTTGACATAGAGGACACAAAAATTCACTTTGCATATGAACCTCTTGTTTTTGAGACAAACTTTTTTAGGCTTATACGATACTTAATAGTTTAATGTAAGGAAAAGTTGAAGGATTGAAGTATTCATTAAAAATATTTAAACTTATTTTTCTTACCAAGAAATAACACAAAAAAGGAACCTTGCATATCTCTAAGATTAACAGTATGGTTGTTAACTTCGCGCGTAGCACTAGAGGTCTGCCAACATCGGTCGCGCTTTGGCAGATATACGCTTAGCCATTTTGAGATGAGCCCTGCTTTTTGCATACGATTTATCCTAAAAAACATGATTGTTTTTATTTTGTCGCAATCATGATAAGGAAATTTTATCACTGCCTATAAAATATCTAAAACAATATTCAATATTTTTATTATTTATGATTTCTTACTCTTTATTTATAACCGGCAAATATGGGCTATTTCCTGGCATTATCATAGCAACGCGTTCCTCCATAAATTCCTCAGCGCCTAAAATATTGAACTTAAGCAATATATTTAAACTCAGATTAATTCAAAGCCACCAAAAGTTTAGTCTTTAAAAGACTAATAAAATAATATACAAAACATACTCAGTACAAAATCGCAAGAGTCGGTGGCTAAAGAATCAGCTCGCATCAAATAATTCAATCTCAATTTCCAGTCAATCACTGCGTGCCGGTGTTTGCGTACACGGTTTAACAGATTTCCTTAAATATCAAAGCATTTTAATAAGGTGATGTCTTATGCATAATATAAAAATGAACGATTTAGATATTTCTTTTTTTTTATATTCATTGAAGCACGAGAATTTAAGGCAAAAGGTAAAAGGGTAAAAGTTAGGTGTAGGGTAGGGTAAGTAGGATAGGTATCGCACGAACGAAGTCGCGTCGACCCTATTAGTATTCTATAAATTTGAATACGCTAAACATGCAAGCGACTATGGGTATAGTAAAATTACGTGCATATACTCGTACACTTTCGTTCAACAAGTGTATTATTGTACAAAGATTTAAGTGAACACTATTTAATTCATATTCAGTTTATAATAAACATCACCGGCCATGTAGTTGGCATCTGGTCCGCTCTGAGTTGATAGTTCTGCACCCTTTAACAGAGATAAGTACTTTGGCTCGTCCGAATTCTGTAAAAAGAATTTCATATGATATTTCGTAGGTAATTCAAAATTTTAGGATTTCCCACCGTGAGAAAAAAAATGTTATTCAAAATTTGTGAATTTGAATTTTTGATATTAGTCTCCAAATTATCTTCTCGACTTCCTCACAGCGTTCGAGGTCAAATCTATATTCATTCAACTTTTGAACATTCCTTTTAGTTACAAGTCAACAACGTTTCCGCGAAACTCGAGTATAAATGTACAGCGTACATCATCTCCCATTTAATAGACCAGCTCGTTTACCCCATAAAAATGTATACAAATTTATTACAACTTATAGGGATATGAAAGTCACATTTCTGTAGCTATAACGAGGCTTACTTTCAGCTGTGTTTCCAAATAAGAGCCCTTGTTAATTGACCAAGTGTATAAAGGACTGCTTTGTAACAGCTCGCCGATTGTTGTAACTGGAATTTCCAGCTTGGGAAACGTTAAGAAGGCCACAAGGTTACCGGAGTAAGTGGTAACTACTACCAGAACCACTATCCACCAAGTGCCAACGACTAATCTTCCGCTGTCAGCCCTTGGCAGGTACATTCCTCCTACAAATACTAGTATTAAATATTTAAGT